>JABUQX010028727.1:0-2500 GCA_015478945.1 Trachelipus rathkii | reverse complement strand
ATATATTTATATATTATTATATATATATATATATATATATATATCTATATCTATATATATATATATTTATAAAATATATATATATATACAATATACTTATCTATATATATATATAAAGTTTTTTATAAAAAATTTTTTTGGCAAAAATGGAGAATAGGCAGGGAGAAATTTACAGATATTTTATAGCCGTGAAAAAATCGAATGTCTCGTCTTTTATGGAGCATATATTGTACATAAATTGCTAGTTCCACCCTTTTTTTTTTTTAACTACGAATTTTACAAATTTATACCGCACCGATGGCAGAGTCGGGGTCTCTCGACCGTAGAGACGGGATTCTCGCCCCGTATCCCCGTCGGCTCCGAGCCTAGACAAATATTAGCATTGAAGCCAATAAAATGTTTAATAAATCTAAATAAATATCAGTTATAGGCCTATCTAAATTTGAAGTCTGTGAAATGCAAATAATTAAATTATATATTTATATTTTATATATTATATATATATATTTATATATTATTTATATATATAATATATATTATATATATATATATTTATATATATTTAATTATTTATATATTATATATATGTTAAGTCCAGTAGCCCAGACATTGGAAAAAATGGACGTTGCCAGTGGGACCTTTTCTGTTTTACAGAATGGTCTCAGTTTTGAATTTTTTTTGTCTTTTTTAATATACTTGTTACTATTATGTACCAACAATTGAATTTCGTGTAGGAATGATTAAATAATATATTTAGACCAGAATTACGTTTTACGGCCATCCGCTAACTTTTATTCTTTTCATTTTTTTTTATTAAAGGAACTAACGTAAGGCACTCAGCTCAATAGAGCACATTACCGACAATCTAGCAAGATAGTCGGGTCTCTCAGAGCTATGTCTCTGAAATATAGGAGTAAGATCAGGGTGGACTATTTCCCCCTATGCTGAAGGGGAGGGTTCGAGACACCCGCTCTTTATATATTGAGTGTCGCGGGGTTCCTCCGCATCCACTACGGGTATGAAAGTCCCTCTGTCCCCGTCGGTACGAGTCCCTATTTTTTTATATTTTATTTTTTAAATTTGTTTTATTCATTATTATTTTTTGACATATTTTGTAATAAAATTTATACGCTGATTCCAAAATATGGTAATATGTTTTTCTGTAAGTGTGTTTTTGAATATTTAATTTATGCAAAAATGTTTTAATTTTAGTTTTTGTTGTTATTTTTACTTTTTGTATTAAGCTTATACGCTTGATTCCAATAGTAACTTGATTTTCTCTAAACACCCCTTTCCTCTTTCTTTGCAACTAATTATGAATACTGATTTTCTAAAAATTATTAAATACATAGTGAATTAAGAAGTAAAATCTTATCTTTTAATCTTTGGTATTTAAATAGGCCTAATTTATAATTTTTTTGTTGAAATGAATGCCTGATTCCTAAGACCAGTGCTTGGCTGAAATTAATAAAAGTTAGTAAATATTAGTTAACTTCTTCACAGATATATAAGAGTACGGTTTATACAAAAATAGCTATACTACAATTGTTTATGAAGTTTAATATTCACAAATATATTTACTTTATTCATAAGATATGATAATCATGTTACATATTATATTTTGTGTAAGAGTATATTTACAGTTAATCAATTGTATTAATGAACTTGATGCATCCGCTAATTATTCTACACTACATCACACATACTCTGAGATACTTTAATTTTCATTCATATGAAGAGCTTTAAAAGTCATTCATTTGAAGATTCATGACTTTTATTAATTCAAATCTTTACAGATTGCAATGCCTAACTACAGTTACCAAATAAAATTGCAATGCCTAACTAAAGTTACCAAATAAAAATAGCTAATGGCAAATTTTACTTATTTTTTAAAGAAATATAATGCTGGTAATCTAATTGTAGATATAACATATGCCTATATTAAAATATAAATATTGTAATGAAGTGGAGAAATAGTAGTACATTAATTTAAAACCATTATAAATTCAAAAATAAAAAATAAAGTATCTTTGTGTTGAGTGGTTAACTGGCATTTATTCTTAATTCTAGAAACTTAAAATAATTTTCATTAATCTTGATTAAAGAAGGTGCTAGAAAAATGGATCAGGCAAAGATAATGACACCCAAAATGATGGGTTGCCAGATTTCAATAATTATTAATTCTATAAAGCTACTTTTCATAATTTTTATGTTTAAATATTATTACAATGTTATTAAATACTTTTATTTTGTACAACTATTTTAAAATAAATTTATTTTAATTATTATTGAAATTTTGTTCGCTAGGTAGGTTATATATACTTCATAAATTCCAACTAGTAGGAGAATTCTGGCAACCCATTAATTTGGGTGTGATCATCTTTACCTGATCCAGAAAAATAAATAAATTAGCCTACTTCATTATATTATTAAAAAATTTAATATAAATTTGAAATAAGGCATTACATTGATGAGCACGCCTAAGTCATACAACAAAATG
>JABUQX010028726.1:27500-39804 GCA_015478945.1 Trachelipus rathkii | reverse complement strand
TTGATTATTTTTCATATTTTTTTCAATGTGAAATAATTAATATACATTGCTTTAACATTTAAATTGATTTGTTTTCTTCGCTCAATACAGTCCCCATCATCGAGTCGGTTTCCCTTCAACATATACCGCATCTTATTTTGTATTTATAATATAATTTCTATTATTATTAAATGTAGGGTTTATCCCTTGACCCTTTATGGTCACAAGTATACTGTCTCTCTCTCAATCTTCGAAAGCTATAAAGCCTTCATAAACGGCTCTGTATCACTTCCAATTGCCTATCAATCACAAATTGTCGCCTCCATTTCTTGAATTAATTTCCAGTAATATTCCATTTTGACTTCTGATTTTACCATTGATCATTCATATTTCTACTTTACTTACTTCTAACTAATGTATTATACAAATCTTTTAGTCCTTCACGACTTCCATCAATCCAGTAACATTCTACTAATCACTAGTTCATTTGCATGATGTCCGCAGATTTTCTGGAATTTCGTCATTCTTACATTTATTGTTATCAGTTCACGAAAATATATTCTATATATTGATTTTGAGATTTTCCTTACTCTTTCTTACTTTATCATATCTTTTTTTTCAGAAGAGCTTCTATTTCAGTTGTATATATAAGCGTTTTTCCATTGTTTTTTTAATTTAATGCTTTGCAGTCGAGGAAAAGGGCTGTGACTTTACTTGTAAAAAAGAATACGCCAAAACGTTTGATTAAAGGTGATGATATTTAAGTTTATTATTAGAGGATTATTTTTGATTCGTAATCTTTGGATACGTTGTTAAGAGAGTCATGATATCGGTGATATAAAGCTTGGTTTGTTCGTAGGTAGCTAGTTTGACTTAATATTGAACCTGGATTTTAATAATTTGGTGTTTCTGAGTGGGGGAGATGTTCAGTTTTGTATGTTAACTTGTTGAATACTTAGTTGAGTTAGCGAATACTCTTTGGTTTTAATGTTTGAAGATGATCATTTTGTCCTGGAATTCTAATCTACTGCTTGTTGAGTTTGTATGTTTTTGATTTGCGATATTAGTATTATTAGGTGAGTGATATATTAGGGGGGGGGTTCTTCTGGTATCGGTTGTAAATTTTAGTGTCGATTCTTAATTGTTATGTTCTATTCTGGTGGGACTTGTGGTTTGTATGAATGTATTTTTTGGATGTGTGGACATATAGACAGTATTGAAAGTGTGTTATTTATTGGTGGCTTGATCTTTTAGTTGTTTTGTTTACGTCGATTGGTTCGTTGGTGCGGGTTAGTGGGTGCAATGTTTAGATTTTTTTTTTATGTTGCGCAATCAATATTGTTGTATGTCTTGGTTTATATTGTTTATGTGTATAGTTATGTTTGCCCGAATTTGTTATTCTGTTTTGATAAAGGTTGTTAGAATTATTTATTCTAGCTTGTTGATGGTGTTGTGATTTTAGGTGTTCTTGGCTTTTAGTTTCGGATTCCTGTTTTGTTGGAGGAAGGTCTTATTGTTTATTAGGGTCTAATTTTCCAATATGAGAAGTTAAGCAAAATTACCAATTGCTGCCGTGTATTAGTTGGTGATAATGCTTTTTGAATGCTTTTTAGAATTATTTTATTAAGTGGTGGTAGTTGTTTTGTTAGAGAGAGAAGATTCAGTTACATTGCAAGGTTTTTTTATGGCTAGTTGGTGTCGGTGTTGGTAAGTGTAATGCGATGACATTGTTTTGCTTTCCTTGTTGGGATTATGATTATTATGTTTATTTTTATTTTTTTTAATTTAAAAGATGGTATAATCATAGGGTGTGGTATGTTGGATTGTGATAAGATTATCAACATACATTGTGATTTGAGATAAGGATATTAGAAAGAGTTGTCGTCTCATGTTTGTGGTATATTTGAATATTCGTAGAGTGGCTATATTTAAGGATGTTAGAAGAGGATTCTGATTCATGGTCTGTAGCGTATGTTTTTCGGATAGGTTCATCTTGTCTTGTTTCTGTTTTGGAGGATACTGAAATGAATATTAATTAAGTGGCTGTATTTTAATAGATTTGTATTCAATTTAATGGTTATTATATTTAGTCACATATATAATATTTTATTCTATTATATATTATTAAATTATATATACATTATATATATATAATATGTATATATATATATCTTAATATAATTAATTACTATAGATATATATACTAAATATATATAAGATATATGTTTACTTGATCAATACTAATATATATTATATATTATATATATTATATTCCTATCTTTTTATTTATTTTTTTTTTTACGAGATTTTTCAAAATGGTTGGGTTTAAATTGGGTTAATGCTGTCGTTGTTATTGATTTTGCCCTCGTTAATTACAGCAAGGAATGTTGATGAAGAAGTCCTTGTTACATTAATGTCGGCCTGCAAGATAGTTATGAGATAGGAGTGGTGTTAGTTAAAGGAGATGAAGATTCACCGATGATTGATTTCTGGAGTTTTAGTGTATGTAGCAATTTTTTCTGTATAACATTGTCTCCAATTATTATTAAAAATTAAGTTTTAAGTATATTTCGTTTGTTATTTATTGTTTTTTTTTTGCAATATATTAATAATATAAATTATTTCATGAAACGTTGGTTAGCTGAGTCATACATTTAATTCATGTAATAGCAAATGGTTATCGTGCAGGCTTCCATTTTAGTCACTAGTACGAAAAGGTACTACTTTCAACTAC
This sequence comes from Trachelipus rathkii, assembly GCA_015478945.1. NCBI lineage: Eukaryota > Metazoa > Arthropoda > Malacostraca > Isopoda > Trachelipodidae > Trachelipus > Trachelipus rathkii. The sequence goes on along the minus strand of JABUQX010028726.1, from coordinate 37,091 downwards.
GTTAAAATAGAATTAAAATTGTGGGACTTTGATTTATCAGTGGACAGAGGTATCCACAGTGTCTAGTCATTTTTCAAAATTTTATATTAATGGTAAAGATAGTTCATAATAATTCTTTTGTTATGTAATTCATCTTTCTGTTAAACTATGCTAATCTTTCCAGTTCATACTCAGACATTTTAAATTTAATTTACATTTTATTTAGGTTATTACAGTTGATCTTTCTAATGCCCGTGAAATGAGTGAATTTTAAGTGCATTTGGTAAGAGTGATGATGAGGCTAACACACTCTTTAATTCGCTGACCTGCCGGCTATCTTACTTCACAATAATTGCTACTAAATCAGGTGAAAGGGTTATCAAATTAGTAATAGGCCCGGTCCATGCAAGGTGGCGTAAACATGCTTGGTCTTATGTTTGTCCTTTCCATTCGTGCTTACGTTTCGCTCGTGTTAGCGTTTTCCTGGAGTAGCTTCTGTAGCTTCACCATTGTCAACGGCAGCTTTAGCAGGCTTTGTTTTTCGGTCCCTTCTCAATTTGATATGTAGATTTGGAATAAGTTAATAGAGTTAAAAATTATAATAAAAATATTTATATGAATTTAATTTGAGGTAAAACTGCATACAGATCGGTTGGTGGAAAATTTCGGTTGATTGTCACTATCTAATGAAATGCAATATTTTCTTAAAGATTTATTTAGTTTTTCTTTTATAATTTCTTCTCATGTGAAAGCTGTGTGTTTTTTCATATTATTTATAATGTCATTTCTATTTATAATATATTTTTTTTCAGGAATGTTAGTATAATTGCACGTTTATTGTCTAGGTGTTATATATATACAAAAATAATGTTCTCCTCACGATGTGGCGTTTTAGATTCTATTCTTCAGTGCCTATTATTTTTTTCTGTGTCTTTCTCTTTGTGACCCTTTATCAGGAACATTCGTATTGAACATACATCAGAAGGATGAGTAGTGGGTTGCTGTGTCAGTTGTTTTAACTGCGCAAAGGAGAGAAAAAAGTGTGTTTGTATTTTCTGGAGAAGATAGAGTTCATTCCGCCAGTTATCTTCTTAACTTATCTCTTCTCCTTACTATCTCCATGTTCAATGACTTATCCTCTCTTCTTCAACCTCCCTATCTCTGTTAAAGGTATCTAGTCTCTAGCGGTTATTTAACGCCAGTCCTGAAGTAAAGTTAAAATCCGAGGGAAAACTTTGTTCCACGACCAAACAAAATCGTCAGTGGTGGACAGACTTCGTGAGCCATTCAATACCGCTCCTTACTACTCACTTCTAGTTCTAGGCATGCGGCTGACACTTCGAGCACATGAATAAAGTAATTGAAAATATCAGGAAGTGAAAGAAGTCATCTATAAATTAATTGAAGATTATATTCGAAGGAAAGGAAGTATCACAAGTTATATTATGATAGATTTGATTTATTATTTATTAAAATTAATTATTTATTTTATATTTTTTAGGATATTATTTATTGGAATTTAATTTTTATTGATGAGAGATTTTTTAAATGATGGATGGGATTAATGTTGGTGATGGTTTAGGCTCGATTTATTAATTAGATTGGTATTTGAGTTATTTTGATTAATATATTATTTTGTATCATTTTTTCAGGCTTAGTGTTATTAATACATTGTACATTACATAACGAATTTATTAATAGTGATTTTCATTACTGTATTAATTTTATTTTTGTATACATATATATCTGATCACATTATACTTTATATATTAGTATTATAATATATATATATTAATCTATGGTGTTAAGGTGATTTATATTATTATTGTATACTATTATATTATAGTATTTAATATATATATAAGTATCATATATTTGTTATGTTATATATGTAATTGATATATAGGTATATATTAGCTATTATATACGGAACTTTGTTTATTGTGTTGAGGTGATCTGAAGTCATAATAAAAATATGGATAATAGTCCAGGTTATGAATTTAGAGATGGCTTATGCAAATATTTTTCCATCGATTTTTTTCATTATATATTATTAATATATATATCATTTAGGAGATATATATTATCTTATTATACTTACCTTATATTCGTTTTGTCTTATTCAACTAGGAAAGCAAATATGACATTGTTTGAGTCTATATATTTGTGATTTATTTAACTATATCTATTATTTCTAGGTCTTTTGGATTACTATCATATTATAGTAAGTTTAATATACTATTAGTATTAGCTTATATACTATCTATATTATATTGTAAAAATGGGACTGTATCCCTTAATTGGTGTGAAAACTCTGGACTATATACCGTAATCAATAATCGCGGCATGAAATTTGTAATCAGTAAATCTTCCTGAAAAAATCTTAGACAAAAACATCTTGACAATTTTAATTCATTCTATTTATTTAATATACGAAGACTAGTTCTTCAAGCCACTAATATATTTATTATTGCCTACTATATAGGTATTATACTTATAGTATAGTATATAGTTATGGTATATTTTATATATATCTATTTGAGGGTAGTATTAGGATGTTCCCTTTATTTATTATGTACCTCACATATATATATTATATATTATTATCTTGTGAATATTATATATATATATTATAGGTACTATTATATTATAATATTAGTTATGCGTTTATGCTGGTGAATTATCAATAACTGGTTACAAGATATTTTGTTATGCGATATAGTGTTATCATAGCAGCTATATCTTAATGATTAGTAGTGAATATCATACGTTTACTATGTCGTGATAGTACCGTCTATTACGATTTATATGTATATATATATATATATATATTATTATATATACATATATCTATATTATATATTATTATAAATATATATTATATTATTATATAATATATATATTATATATATCAGTAGTACATAGTGTGTAGGTTGATATAATGTAGTGATTTATCTATTATATAATTACGATATCTGATATTATAGTATTTATTAGTCTATAGGTAGGGTTATGATTATAGATGTATATTGTATTATTATATTCTATAATAGTATATATATATATTATATTTAGTTATGTCTATATTAGGGATTATATTGTGCAATAGAAACTATTGTACGCATTTTAATTAGTCAATTTTGTATTTAAAAGAAGTTAATTATATGTTTCTATAATTTGTGTGATTGGAAGAGTAAAGTTTCTGATTTTATAATGAAGTTTATTTTTTTAATGATAACTTATTTAGTTTACAACTAGTAAACTTGTTAGCCCATAAATTCGAGTTTCGGTCCGAAAATAATATCTTCTCTCACCTATAATTTCATGTTTTTTTTTCCCTAATATTATTTATTCATTAATATTATTACTTATTATTATATTATTATTATTATTATTATTATTATATTAATTATTTCTATTATTTATTTCATTAGCTATTGATTATTATTCATTGATTATTATTAAGTTTTATTTTACTATTGCCTTCATCTCCTCAATTAGTTAGATTTTATTATTTTATTATTTATTATAAAATCCTTTAATATGAATTATTATATCTGTAATTATAATTATGTAAAAAGTTTGAAATGTGAATGGCGTATTAATTATAATTAATTTTCGTTTGACTTGGAATGTTATTGGGCTTCACACCTATTAGGAAACAGCTGCGATTATATATTTCTTCAGTTAACTTTATTTTCTTTTACTTATTTTTATAAATGCTTGTGAATTTTAACAGAAATCAATTTTTTTTATTGTATTTTTGTAGTTAATTGAAAAGATAAGAGGAAAAGTGATTTTTTTCATGAACAATGTGATGTCTTTATTAATATTCAATAGTGAGTATTAATGTGTATTTGTAATTGATCTTAGGTGGCACATTCATCGCTGTGTCACACAATGGTTTAAATAGTTTAATTTAGGGATTTTTGCATGGAAATTTTAATAAGATATTTCTTGGGTGGTGTTATTGAGTTGTATGTTGCCTATTCTTGATGCTGTTCCTGTTATTAAAAGTACTGTGCCTCACAAATTAAATCTCACCCTCTGAACTTTCACCTCTATCACTTCACTAACCCGACTCCATCATACTAAGAAACATTTCTGCAAGCTTTAATTTACAATTTTTCAATAAAAAAAATTGGTTGCCCTATTTGGGTAATGATTAAGCTTTAAGTAGCTTCATGATTTTTTTTGCTACATCAATCTTCGGATTCGAAATTTGAACTTATCATTCATCAAACCTTAGACTAGAGTTGGATACCTGCGATTTACTAAATACCATGTTTTTCAAATTGTGAAAACTGGGGTTTTGTTATTAATGCTCTCAAATCGAAAACATAAATTGATTTAAATTTTCTGGCTGACTATCAAATGATGGTAGATCTATTGGAGGAAATTTTATATTTTGAGCACTAATTGGAGTAGGTGGTGATTGATTTTGATTATGATGTGTATGATGTGAAATATCAAGTTTATTTATAATGATACCTAAATTAACATTATAATCTGAATGTTTTCTATCAATCTGCTCCTGCCTTCTAAGATCAAATTCTGCCCAGAGTACAAATTTCACTGATATTAATTCATTCAAAATTTTTAAGCTCTAATTTTAATTCTTTAAAAGTGATCAGAAGTATGAATATCTTCTCGCTCGTACTGAGAGACTTGGCTAATTTGGGTTATACAACAGTGTTAATCATGTCTTGTGCAAGAAATCTTTTGGCCCGCTCTGTCTACTAATTACTTGTCATGCCAATTAAAATCCAAGTGGTTCAGAAGGGCTTAACTGTTATACTTCCTGAATATCATTTTATTTCACTCTTAGATCGCCAGTTTTCAATCCCCATGAAATGGAGAAAGGATGAAATCAGTCAGATTTTTAGTAGTTAAAATATGAAAATCAAATATTAAATTTGTAATTTGATCTAAGATTTATAATGGACAAAAATCAATTTAATTTATTTTAATTACAGAAATACTCGAATTTCATTCATTAAAATATATCAAGATATCTAAATATCAAGCCCTATAAGGCCAGGGGAATTTTAAAATATAAATATCAAGCCTATAGGCGGATTTAAAATATTAGTTATGTAGTGCCCTATATGATGGTAGTGCCTCTATATTGTGGAAATGGTTTGATAATTAATAGGTTAGTAGGCCTTATAGCGAGGATAAAAAAAAAACTATAATTGGAATATATGGAAATATGGACAATATAATAGGGATGTCACTCAGAACTCCACAAATTACCTATAAAATTGGAGAATAGTGATACAGGTAGAAAAACGCTAGTATTCGAAGGTGTCACTGAAGCTCCACAATTACCTATAAAGAAACGTACAATTAAAAAACTCTCTTATGTATTGATTATATAATCTTAATAATAAATATCTCTACAAATATTCAATAATATTTAAGTAATCCTGATGAATATAATTTAATAGCTTAGCTACAACCACTACTACACTGTCCAATATTGACCAACAAAACGTTGAACCGCAGCATAATTTACTGATTAAATTTTTATATGTACGTCTAAACAATTAACAGCAACTACCCCCCACTAAGGATGCCGATATACAAAAAAATCAAGAATAAATGAAATAGATTTGCCAATCCCACTGAGGAGTACATCTTCTTAATAATTATAACATGAGGAGTTAGCTTGATTACCTTGCATAATTTTACTACCTTAACAGGACAATAAAAAAAGAAGGAAAAATTTACTTTTAATTTTGCTTCGAATGTACTTCCTGAATAATTTGAATATTCATAATTCCAGCAACATAATTTCATTTTGCTTAAATAAAAGATGTTGAAAGACGATTATAGCCTCAAGCCAACCCCAGCTCTATCACAGCAGTAACAAGCTCCCAGCTGAAAAATAAATGGGAGCCTTTTAAAGTTGGTACTTTCAAAAACCAACTTCCCTAAATCTATATTTTTTGGAAATATTGATATTATATATATGTTACCCATAAATTTTAAATTATTAAAAAGTTTGCCTCAAAATTGTGATCCTTTCTATACTGTGACAAAGGCCAAATACTTAATGATTTCAATTTTATAAATTTAATTATACATTAACAGGAACTCTGCCTATTAAGGCATAACTTGTTAGTATATCAATAAAGTGATCTAAGCAAAAGTAAATTAACAGCCTGATAAACTGCATCTACTTACCAATTAAATATTGGTAGCGCTTAAATCTTCTGCTTGCCTATTCAACTCTGCTTCGCTTTCAGGTAATTGTAAGCCCTCTGTTCAGGATGTTTTCACCTCTTGGTGCGCTGCTTCTGGCATTCAATAAATCTCAAAGCAATAATAATAGGAGTTAATACATTGTTGGGCCAACATAAAATATTAAAATATGAAATAGTAAAACTGGGCAGAACAGCATTGAGGTGTAAGCTTTGAGTAGCTTTAAATTTCATAGGATACAGATCTAGGTACATAGCGAGTTATAGCGTTTTGTAATTGCAGATGCAGGAGTGTACACAGTAATCAGTTTACAGATATAGGAGTGGTAAGTTTTTTCCAAGATGTACACAAGTTAGTGGAAATGGTCAATGACCGACTCATTTGGTCAGCTGAACAAAAAATCCAATTTTTGTTTATTTTTCCTTCTTTGTAAAATTGGAGGCAGCTTTGGGCTAATTATAATAAGGTAAATAAAATGCTGCTCATGCGCAGGCGGTGAAATAATTAAGTGTTATTTATTATTTAAATTAAATAATGAAATATAATTGAAATATAAAAAACCAACATTTACAAAAAAAAACCACAATGATCAATTCGCAAGTCTTTAATCATTTGTTTACGATCTAAAAAATTCAATATACAAATGTACAATTTTTTATACGATAGTACAACAATATATATATATATATTAGTATAATATATATATATTATATATATATATATATATATATATATATATATATATGTATATATATATATCGATGTATATATATAATAGTTATATATATATATAGTATATAATTATATATAGTATTATATTATATATATAATTATACGCGTATATATACTATATATAAGGTATAGTATATATATGTATAGTATACTATATATATCATATATATAATATAATATAATATATATATATATATATATATATATATATATAATATATACTATAAATATATATATATATATATATATTAGAGTATATATATACCTATATAAGTATATAGTATATATATACTATATATATAATATGACTATATATATATAATATATATATATATATATATATATATAATATATAATATAGTATATATATAATATATATATATATAGTATATTATATATATATATATAGTACTATATATGATATTTGGTTTAAAGCTACAACTCAAATCTCAAAAACTACAATAGGAAACAGGGAAAAGGGAATATCATTGTTGGACCATTGGTGACATTTTAGTGCGGAAAATGTAAAATAAAAAAAAAAAAAAAAAAAAAAAAAAAAGAAAATCTTGAAATCTACAATAAGCTTATCGCGAAAGGAATACAATCTTTTTGAATCTCTGGTAAATTTTAACATAGGAAAATGAAAAAAAAGAAATAAGTAGAAAAATTATTGTGTTAATAATTTATAGTATATGATTAAAGAGGCCTTAGAAGAAGCATTTTCATATTTTTGTTGTAATGCATTTTCTATTAATTTTGCTTTTTTACTAAAGATACCCACGCCAAGGGTATACCGCAACCGATGGCAGGTAGTCGAGGGGTCTCTAGGCGTCCGGGAACTACCAGGGTAAGGACTAATTCCCCCCCGTCGACCGGAGTGTCTCGCGGAACCCCCTCTCTTTGGCTATTTGGGGTGTCCACGGGGTTCCTGCCGCCCCTCCCCTACAGGGTATGGAAAGCACGTCCCCCCCCCTGTGTTCTCCGTCGGCTCGAGCCCCCCGACATTGCCGTGTAATACCTTTACATAAACAATAATATATATACTATGTCCCCTGCCGAATACAAAAAAAAAAACACATATTTATTTTATTTATCTATTTATTTTTTTTTGTTTTACAGTATTTTCCTAATATAAAATTGTAGACGATTCCAAAAACGTATTCCTTTTCGCTGTAGCTAATGTAGTTTTGGAGATGTTTTTTTTTTTTTTTTTTTTTTTTTTTTTTTTTTTTTTTTTTTTAGCAGTTTCCCGAAAATAACAATTTTGCCAGATTCCAACAGGGTGATCACTTGTTCCCCTGTAGCGTATTGTAGTGTTTTTGAGTGTATGGATCGATGATACGGTTGTAGTTTTAAACCAAATTATCACCTATATATATATATATATATATATATACGTATATATATATATATATATAGGTATATAGTATATTATATATATATATTAGTATAGTATATATATATATATATATTATATATAATATATTATATATATATATATATATATATAATGATATATATATATATATAGATCGTGAGTATAGAGTCCCTCGTCACACGGGATTTGTATTTTCGACTATTCACCAGGACGGACACGAAAATTGCCGTTTGTAGGAGATTTTCTGTAATTCATTACAGTTTACGGCATAGTGTATTATTAATACACTAATCTCAATACCCTCACCTCACTCATCCATAGCCAACACATACAACGGTAAAACCTTTAATACACATACAGACACCTACATTTCTATTCGCCTCACGCACAGTAGGTCTGGGAGTCCAGAGCCTAGCCATGCCCACTGATGGCTGGAAAATCTTGACTTGGTTTCAGACTGAGGCTGGGGTTACTATCCCTGATAACTGTGCACCTTTCCACTTTGTATGGGCCCCACTACTGGTCGGGAAAAAAACATAAAATACGTATACCTTTTTCCCCCGAGTTAGTCGTGGTAAAAATAAGCTAAGAAGCTAACTAACTAACTAACTATGAATATAGTATATATTAATATATATATATATATTATATATATTATATTATGTATGATATTATATATATAGTATATATATACGTATATATATAATATAATAATATTATTATATATAGTATATATATAATAATATAATATATATAGTATATAGTATATATATATATAGTATAGTATATAGTATATGATTATATATATTATATATATATATATATATGTAACTGGTAAAAGTTACTTAACGCCCACACGGAACGGGAGGCTGCGGATCAAAAAAAAAAAATTTTCACAGGTAGCCTCTATGAATAGAACATATACATAAATATACGTTTTAGGGTCGAAATGAAAAAAAAAATGCATTCTGCAAAAACTACACAATAGCTACAGCGAAAAGAATACATTTTTGGAATCCTCGGTAAAATTTTAGTAAGGAAATGTAAAAAAAAAAAAAAATATTGTTAATAATTATACTAATATGAGGAGAAAGCCTATTTAGAGAATTTGTATACGTTACTCGTTAAAATCAAATAGACCTTTCTAGTTAGTATTGTTTGTTGTGTTTTTTAATGTAAAGAATACCCCCAAGGGTATATGCCGCACCGGATGCAGGAGTTGGGGTCTCCTTCGGCCTTTTATTCCCCGGGGAACTAGCCCTACGGGGTAGGACTATTCCCCCCCCCCTCCGGGG
>JABUQX010028726.1:5000-22500 GCA_015478945.1 Trachelipus rathkii | reverse complement strand
ATATATATAATATATATATATATATATATTATATATATAATATCTATTATATATATATATATATATATATATATATAATATATTTATGTTAAAAGTACTTAACGCCCAACACGGTAATACTTTAAATTAGTAAATGTACTGTATATAAAACTAAAGTTTAAATAAAATAATCAATTTTAGGGCGAAATGAAAATCTATTTAAGCAAGAAAAAATTTTATGTTGCTTGTTTGGATCTAATTTCCTGCGCGACATTCTAAGAGGAATTAAATGTATTGGAAAATAAGTTGTTAAAGCGTTAAACGAAAAGAAAATGATTTTTAAAGGGCAACTAAACCTTTAATATACGGAATGAAATTTTTTCCTTAGGGAATAGTTATTGATGTTGTTACCGGCAACCTAATCTAACCTAAACCATAAGCCTCATTTCACCCCTAGAGCACAAGGGGGAAAAAAGAAATCATTCGCCCCTTAAAGGCTAGAAAATTCATTTATGCATCATAAAGGGCTACCTGCGAATTTTTTGATCCAGACCACCCGTTCCGTGTGGCCGTTAAGTAACTATTGTCCATATATATATATATAATATATATATATATATTATATATATAATAATATATAATTATATATATATAATATATATAATATATATATATATATATATATATATATATATACTTTTCATTATATGAAGATTTCGCCTACTAAAAAAACTATAGCTGAGTAAAATCTATTACAACCTTGGAAGTAATAAATTAATTGGTTTCACGAAAATAAGTAGTAACTCGTTTACTTGTATAAAGCCATTCCACTCGCGATGATTCACGAAAACGAGCTCGAAAAGACGAAAGAAGAGAAAAAAAAGGTAAGCGTAATAAGTCGAGTCGTTTACCGCTATTAAGTTTTCATTTTAAATGACAATCATAAGCTTATAATTATATTCTAGGGCGAAATTTTGCCCTTTTTTCTTCGTTTTTAGTTTGTGGGGAATGGAACAGCGGGAGGGTTCTCTAATGTGCGTATTTATTGAAGTATGTCGTGTGGATTATCGGTGGATTATTATTGCACCATATATATTCTTTTTATTTCAAGGCAATTCTAATCATATATGTCTTAATTGGGAAATAGAGTGTGAGGTAGTCCGTGTGTGTTTATGTAGGTTGTGTGTGTGTGTGTAAGAGAGAGAAAGAGAGAGTCTTTCGATTTTTAGCTGGAGTTGAAAATGCAGAGACAGTTGTCGGCATTTGAGTCGAGTACTATGGAATGAAAAAAACTATGGGGAGGTGTCTGGCAAAGATTTACTTTACATGATGGATCACTCATGAATTCTTTTTAAGGCTGACTTCGATTAACTTTTTTTGCATTTCCTTTTTTATTCTCACATTATAAAAAAACAAAAAAAAACACGCATAGCATATTCAAATACTTACACAAAAATCTAGATGAGAAAGAATCGGTTATTCGCGTGACAAATTGTTTATACTTGAAAGCATTTTTCCTAAATATGTGCGTCAAGGGTCTATAATTATTCCCCTTTTATTTTGTGAGTAAAAGGAATCGTAAAAAAAATAGGCTAACAAAAAGGCCACGCGTAGACTAAGCCAAGGCAAGACCTTGCCTAAGCCCTTTAATCCTTTATACTATGATTGTAATGGCGTCACGAATTCCCTATATACATTTATATACTTTTTGATCTTCCTTTACACGTTTTATGATAGAAAATACGTATTAGATGAGGTTATGTTGCTTATATAATTATTAAGCTGTCAAATTGTTTTGAAAGTTTTAACGTTAAACAGACCCTCTTCCGTCCTAATTTGAAAGTTCTTCACGTAAAAACTTCGTTCAATACTAAGTAGATTTAGTAAATTTTTTTTCCTTTTCTTTTTTTTTGGCGCACGAGGAAGATTAGTTATAATAATGGAATCTTTTTTTTAATATTTTCTTTAAAGGAATTCAAGAAGCTTTCGATACTGGCCTTCAAGGGAACGTATAATTTTTATTTTCGATGTGAAGTGTTTAACAGTGGAATATGGATAAATATGAATACTTATTGACTGGGTTAAAAATAAGTATTTAAAAACCAATAAATATTTCTTAGGATACTCATTTTATAATAATAATAATAATAATAATAATAATAATATAATAATATAATAATATAATAATAATAATAATAATAATAATAATAATAATAATAATAATAATAATAATAATAATAATAATAATAATAATAATAATAATAATAATAATAATAATAATAATAATAATAATAATAATAATAATAATAATAATAATAATAATAAAATAAAACGAAGAGTGATTATCTTTCTAATATTCATAAGTGATTATCATTACAGTTTTGATTGATTGAGGTTTCCAATTTTTCATCCTCTTCGTAACTTGTTAATGGTTGGATAATTCAATTACTATGGAGGAGGTTTCAACATCAAGGGCCAATGCTACCTTGATGTTGAAACCGACCCCCCCCTTTTTTTTTAAGCTTTGCTCGTCCACTGTTTTTGCCGTTTCTTTATTTTTCGTATTTTTCATCTTTGTAATTTATTTTTCTTTTATTTTTTTTAATAATAATAATGAATGGGAAGGATGAAACGCATGTTTTCTTGGTCTAATTTAATTATCAGATAATTTATTTATTCAGTAATAAGTATCCAACTGCTTAAATAAAACTTGGGCCTTATTTGAATACCTCAATTTTCTTATTATTTCTTTAAAACATTTTTTGATTCCGTTCCTCTCATCCATTTAATTCTCACTATCCATTCCTCATGTATGTTAGGGTTTCTAGCTTTTTATTCAGTTTTCCTTCCTACCCTTTTATAGTTTAGTTTTACTCCTGTCCCTGTCCCCCACTCCTCCCCTGTCCCCCCAACCACCCCATCCCCCCTGTCCCCCCCTACCACCCCATCTCCCCGCCTTACTTCAAGAATTCGCCTTTTGGAGATCGGATTTATTTTATTGAATTCCCTTTTAATTTGGGAAAATAGGGTTTATTCTATTCCACTCGCATATAAAAATCGCATACTTTAGTTCAACACTCTTTAAGGAATCCTTCATAACCTTGAAAGATGACTCTTAGGGTTCGGAAGCGTTCTATTCAATTTGTCAGTTACGAGTTCTCTCCAACTATACTTGCAGTAATCTTAACAAAATCATTGGTGTCTTGATCTTTATTTGCTACCTTCAAAATATTTAGTTTATATATGTTTTTTTTTTATTTTATCATCCTTATTATTTATTATCGTTATTTTACTAAAAATTTAGACAATTTTTTTTGAGACAGAGTTGAAGAGATTCCGAAACCCTAACTAGAAATTACATGAGATGACATGATAAAATACGAAGATTTTATTATTTTTATTATTGTCTCTCACTTGGAGATTATCAACTTAACTTCCCAGCATCCTCACTCTATTGTTCTTTCTCTCTAATCTCTATATTCTAATGTTTAATTTTTTTTCCTTTTGTATTGAATTTTTTTCATCAATATTTATTATCAGTAATACAAATCCATCATTGTTTTTTTTTTTTTTTTTTTTTTTTTTAATTTTAAACTTATTCGTCTTTCTCAAATAAAAAAAAATAATCCATATTATATATTGTCATTTCAAGATAACTATATAGCTTACAATCAACGCTCCTACTACCACTATTCACTGTTCCAGATACTATCTCTACTTCTTACTACTACTACTAAATAATAATAATTAATAATAATAATAAAATAATAATAATAATAAAATAATAATAATAATAATAATAATAATAATAATAATAATAATAATAATAATAATAATAATAATTTGAAAGACTTCATTCGGAAATGAAAGTTATAATATAAGTTTATGAAACAGTTATAACTAAAGTAATAACATAAACAATATTATTATAAATAATAAATAATATAATATAATATACAATATCTAAAAAAAAGGTCTACTAATTGCAACACAGTATTGTGTCCTTTGAGCCCCTAACATAATATAGGTTAATAAAATTTATGCAATGATTAAGAATTACAAATGTTATAAAACTATTGTATAACAATTATAATACATATCCAGTAGTCACCGTAACTATAACAAATATTACTGGAAAAAGTAATAGTACATATAAATATAAAGTGATAATACTAGAAATAATAATAATAATGATAATAATATAAAATATAAAGTGATAATACTAGAAATAATAATAAATGATAAAATATAAAATGGTAACAACTACAGAGAACAATAATAATAAAAAAAATAATACTAATAATAATAACAGCAGCAACATGATTAATAATAATAATAATAATAATAATAATAATAATAATAATAATAATAATAATAATAATAATAATAATAATAATAATAATAATTTTAGAATAATTATAAATATTAATAATAAAAAAGAAGAAGAGAAGAAGAAGAGAAGAAGAAGTAAAAGAAGAAGAAGAATTCATTATCATTGTTATTAATAAATTTATAATAATAATAACAATATTATTATTATACCTTAATAAACATAATAATTATTATATTATTATTATTATTATATTATTATTATTATTATTATTATTATTATTATTATTATTATTATTATTATTATTATTATTATTATTATTATTATTATTACAGCAGAAAATGTAACATTCCTCCGTCAACAAATGTAAAATAGAACTTTTTAACTTGAACTTGTGAGAAGTTCTTGAATCTTTTTAACTTGTAAGAAATGCTTGTCATTCATTCATATATTTCAGAGAGAGAGAGAGAGAGAGAGAGAGAGAGAGAGAGAGAGAGAGAGAGAAGAGAGAGAGAGAGGAGAGAGAGAGAGAGAGAGAATTCCATTTTTTCACACATTCAATAAAGCTAAAAAATTTGAAAATGCATTATATAATGTATATATATATATATTATATATATAATTATTAATATATATATAATATTATATATATATATATATATATATATATATATATATATATATATATATATAAAATATAGAAGATAATATAATTATATATATATATAAGATTATTTATATATATATATACTATATATATATATATATATATATATATTATATATTATATATATATTATAATATATATATAATATATATATAAATATATATATATATAATAATATAAATATATATATTATATAATATATATATTAGTATATATATATATATAATATATATATTATTATATTATATATTATATATATATATAAACATATATATATATATATATTATATAATATATATATATATATTATATATATTAATAAATTATATATATATTAATATATATATTATATATATTATATATATGATAAATATATATATATATAATATATATATATATATATATATATATATAAAATATATTATATATATATTTTTATTTTTATTTATTATATATTAATTAATTAAATAAAATATATATAATATATATATATATTATATATATATATATATATATATATATTATACGCACGTTACTATTTAAAAATCAAATACAAAAATCGATGTTTAAATGCTAAACGATACATAAATTGGTCATTAACTCAACATCATCTAATCCTCGAACATTAAAACAAAGTATTCGGAAAAAGAAGGAAAAAAGAAAAAAAACAACGAACAATTGTATCTAACTAAAGAAAAGGTAATCGCCAGGTTTAATGAACCTATAATATTAGGTATGAATAAAAAAAATAATAATAATAAAAATAAAACAACCATGAAGTTTCGGGATTAAAAAACACGAATTTGAACAAATTAAACTTTTATTTTTTTTTAACTTTTTTTTTTAACTATACCCTTGGTATTTATCTCTCTCTCTCTCTCTCTCTCTCTCTCTCTCTCTCTCTCTCTCTCTCTCTCTCTCTCTCTCTCTCTCTCTCTCTCTCTCTCTCTCTCTTCCGATTTTCTTTCTCACACATCTCTCTCTGTTTTCTTTTTGCACAACATTCTCTCTCTCTCGTCTCTCTTCTCTCTCTCTCTCTCTCTCTGCTCTCTCTCTCTCAATCTTCTCTCTCTCTTATCCTATCATATCGCTCTCTCTAGGTTTTCTTTTTCACACATGTCTCACGAAAACATACACAATAAAACCCATTTGTACAATAAATGCTTAACGCAAATTTTCTCTCTCTTCTCTTTCCTCTCTCTCTCTCTCTCTCTCTCTCTCTATCTATCTATCTATCTATTATCTATCTATCTATCTTCTTATCTATCATCTATCTAGCTATTCTCTCTCTCTTGGTTTTCTTTTTCACACATCTCTCCTTCTGGTGTCCTCTCTTCTCTTTTTTTCTTTTACACACATTCTCTCTCTCTCTCTCTTTCTCTCTCTCTCGTCTCAATTAACTTGTTTTCTTTTACACACATCCTCGTCTCTCTTCTCCTCTCTCTCCTCTCTCTTCTCTCTCTCCTCTCTCTCTCTCTCTCTTCTCTCTCTCTCTCTCTCCTCTCTCTCTCTCTCTCTCTCTCTCTCCTCTCTCTCTCTCTAGGTTTTCTTTTTACACACATGTTCACGAAAACATACAGCAAATAAAAACCCATGTTGTAGCAATAAATGCTTAAACGCAAATTTTAATTCTTATACCTTCAAAGTTTTGGCATAATGTTTTAGATGTTTCAATGTGATAAAAATCAGGATTTTTTTTCGCCATTGTTAAATTTCGTCGTTATATTAAAGACAGCTGTCTTATATAAAGATAATCTTTCTTGTCTTGTTCTGTGTAAAGATATTATGTCTGTTCTTATAAATATTTAGTAAACGTTTTTTTTCGTACACAGACGAAAATTTGTTTGCTGTTAATGATAAAGCATTTGTATTGTTTAGAATGTTTTTACTGTTTGTCTAAGATAATAGATTGTATGACATCATTACAATATATATATATATATATATATATAATATATATATATATATATATAATATATATATATACTATATTATATATATATATATATATAATATTATAAATATATATATATATATAGAATTATATATAATATATAAGATATATAATATAATATATATATATATATATATATATATATTATATTATATATAATTATAATATATATATATATATAATATATATATGTATATTATATATATATATATATAATATATATATATGATATAATATATAATATATATATATTATTTATTATATATATATAATATATATATTATATATATATATATATAATTATATATATTATATATATATATAATATATTATATAATATATATATATATATGATATGTATATATATATATATATATATATATAATATGTATTTATAAATAAGATAATATATATATATTATATATAAATATATATAGATATATATATATATATAATATATAATATATATATATATATATAATATATATATATAATATTATATATATATATAATATATAATATATATTATATACATATAGTCAGCATCCAAAAGGGTATGCATGTAACAAATAAACTATAACAGCTACACGAAATAAATATCTCATCTTATTAATCAGGAGACATTTTTACCCCCGAAATTAAAAAAATTAAAAAAAAAACGCTTTTTAAAAAATTAAATTTGTTAAAAGTTGAAAAAATTACAGTTTTTTGAGAAATTGAACATGCTCGCTTACTCCGACTGAGCAAAACAAATGCCAAATGTTGATTTTTTAAAAAAAAAAAAAACTAACGAATACACGGATAAACAAGAACGATAGATAGAGTCGGGGGTTTCTCGGCCTACCGGGGACGACGGGGACTTCGCTCCCTCCTTGTCCCTCCGCGGCTCAAAACCCCCTAAAAAAAGGATAAAAAAGAAAAAAAATACTATTTTCTCCAAGCGTAAAAAATTGGTATTGGCACCTCGCAGAACTAATGCAGCAGTTTCAAGCGTCAAATCGTCAATCAAAGCGTACAATCAGGTGTAGATTTTACTAATATTTAAGATTTATTAATAAATATTAGAATAAAATAAATTTTTTTTCAAGTTTTCGAGAAATTACTTCCTGAAATCAAAAAGATTTATTTCCAGTAAATATTTATAGTTTTCTAAGTACATGCCTGAAACTCTTCGGATCTGGCCAAATATATATATATATATATATAATATAATATATATATATATAATATATATATAATATATATATAATATATATATATATATATTATATATATATATATGTATATAATATATATGATAAATTCTGTAAGCACTTAGGTTTACTATTTTCTATACAAAAAAAAAAATGATTTAAAACAGGTGAAGGATACCTGGAAAACTACAAAATTGTATTTTTGTAATTGACTATTGCATTTGTATTTTCATTAGTATTTGTATTTGTATTTTTGGTATTTGATTTTCCTGCAGAACTTAATATCTCTCACTTTAAAGCTTGCGTCTGTGCTCACCTGAGAAATCTACTTTACTTGCGCATTGGCTATTTATTATATTCTTAAGCATTTTATTATTATTTAGACCCCTAAATAAAATAGACAAGCGCTGGAATAAACTAAAAAAAAAACAACAAAAAAAAAATAATAATGAAAAAAAAAAAAACATTAAACACTAAAAGAAGCACGGAGACAAGAAAAAAAAGTAGATAAATTTGAGGACTGCCAAAATTGAATTACTAATTAAAAATATTGTATTAAAATAAGAAATTTAAGAATTGTTTCAGCACAGTCATATTATTGTGAATTTTTAGATGTTGATAAAAATAACCAGAACTGTTTGAGTACTTGTGAATATTAAGATAGTATTGAGAGTATATTTACGGAATTCTTTGGAAAGTATAATAATAGAATAATAATAATAACAATACTAATAATAATAATAATAATATAATAATAATAATAAAAATAATAATAATAAAAAATAATAATAATATAATAATAAGTAATAATAATTATAATTATAAGGAAATTATAATTATTAATATAATTAAAATAATAATAATAATAATAATAATAATAATAATAATAATAATAATAATAATAATAATAATAATAATAATAATAATAATAATAATAATAATAATAATAATAATAATAATTGATATTGTTATAATTAAGGTATATCTTACATTTGGACATTTTGGTTAAAGAGAAAGAGGTTTGTATTAGTTGACTGTTTATATCTTCCTTTTTTTCCATCAACTTTGACAACTTTTCTCTTTATTTCGCGTTGAGCATTTTTTTTGTTTTATTTATCTTGAAGTAATTTCTAAAATGACTCTTTTAAGAATGTCACAATATTTAATGTCTTAAATCAACTTTAAAGAGAAAAGGAATTTTTTTTAGTCCAAAGAAATTTCGGAATCAGTTTTTTTTAAATTTTGGTTATCCTTCTTCTTTTATGGATTGTCCACTCATTGGATTGTCCATCAAATTCAAAGATAAAATATCTAATATTGATTACTAAACATACAGCGATAGGTCGCATGGCAAGGGTCCCGGATTCGATCCCTAGTCCGGATCCTAGGTAGAAATTACCTAAAGAAGTTCTCCATTGAAAAACAATCGTCCCTCTTTTGTTAACTATTATATAATATATGTAAAAATATATATATATTTATATAAATATATATATATATATATATATATAATATATATATATTATATATATATATATATTAAATATAGTATATATTATAATATATATATATTATAATATAATATTTGTAATTTTGATAATAATTTAAATTTTAAAACCATATATATATATATATAATATATATATAAACACGAAATTATTACCAAAAAATTAAAAGAATAAAAATGTGGTAGTTCACCTTTAAGATGTACAGTGGTGAGCTGGAGATGGTTCTCAGAAGAAACGGACAGTTAGTTTTAATAACCCTTTTGCTGCTTAATTAACCAGGGAAGCAAACCGGTAGCTAAATTATATGACAAAGCAGATAATTGTTGTTAAAATTTTGGAAGCTCAACATTATAGATTACCAATATCAAAATTGAAGCAATAAATTTTTCTCCCTAATCTTTCTCATAATTAAGTAAATGCTTTTTAAGTCTAAACTGACTCAAATAACGCTACTGTAAATGGTGTAATTGAATTCAACTACAGATTTTTAAATACTATTTTTGAATTTTTTTTTTTCACCTTCCTATCATTCACACACACACACACACACACAATATCACACAACATCATCACAATCACACACAACTTACACCACACACCAGACCACACACACACACCACAACACACACACACCACACACACAACACACACCACACACACCACACACACACCACACACACACACACACACAATCACACACACACCACACCACACACACACACACACACCACACACACACACACACACACAACACCACCACACACACACACACACACACACACACACAACAACACACATCACACTACACATCACAACACACACTACAACACACTACACACACACAACACACAAAACAAACACAACCACACACACACACACACCACACACACACACACACACACACACAACACACATACACACTACTACACAACAACACAAACACACACACAACACACGACACACCCACACAGCACACACACAACACACATTCATCACACACAACTTATCACACACAATCACATCACGAACACATCACACAACACAAAGACACCACACACACACCACACACACACACACACACACACTAACACCACCACAATCACACCACACACATCGACACACACACCAGACACACACTTACACATCACAACAACGACACAGCACAACACACACCACACCACCACACACACACACACACACACACACAACAGGTCGTAACTTAGTAATAGTAAATCCTCACCCTTACATAAAAGCCTAAAGAGAGTTACTAATGAGCATACTCAAATTATAGGTATATATATAATACAATAATAAATATATAAATATTTTATATTTAATATTAATTAATTCAATATATCTTAGTTAATAATATATTATGTTAGTGTAGTAAATAATGAATTAGTCCTAAGAATAGGGTACTATCTAAATAATCCTAATGTAGTTGTGGTAAGTATATATAAAATACTGTGGTGCGGTATATATTATTATAAGTATATTATGTAATTATGATATATATTAGTTATTAGTATATAGATATAATATATTATTATATATATATATGTATAATATATTATATTAATGAGGGATATTAAGATTTTATTTTATAGGTATAGTGATTATATATTATATAGATATAATATGTGTGTGTTTGTGTAGTGTGTTGTGTGAGTGTTTTGTTTTGCGCGCTTGCTTGCACTTTTGATATAGGAATTATTAATTAATTTAGTTAATACATAAATAAAAGTAAATAATTACTAAATATAAAATATATGTAGTTCAGTTTAATTAATAAATTAATACAATATCGATTTAAATAAATCATAAAATCTATTACTACTTTGATAATATCTAAAAAAAATAATTTTTTATATAATTCATTTTATATGTATTTTTTATTTATTATTATTATTATTATTTATTATTTATAATTAATTATTTATTATATTATTATATATATATATTATATATATTCTATAATTATTGCATCTTTTTTTATATCTTATGTGACGCAATAATAATCTATAATAATATTAAATTAGTGCTAAGTAGTACATAATTAATTGATTATTATAATACCACCCACGTATTAAAAGCTCTTTTCACTTACACTTTAGTCAATTATAAATCTATATATCACTTATTATATATATTATATATATATAATATATTTTATATTTTATAAATATATGATCACACCGATCAATTCCTAATTATTTATATATAAATGATTTTAACTATTTAATAAATTAGCAATTAATATATAAATATATATATAAAGTACATTAAATATAAATATATATATAATATATATATTATATTATTAAAATATATATATATATTTTAGATATAATTAATATATATATATATATTTAAATATAAAGTAAAATATATACATATATTAATGTTATTAATATATTAAATTATTTAATAAATATTAAATATATAATAAATTATATTATATATATATATAATATTATATAATATTTAGTGAATTTAAATGAAAGCATTCATATACTAATGTAAAAATATATGTTGGAGGAGTTTTATATTAGAAATAAGTAGTATAGAATGGGAAGGAGTCAATAAGATTTCATCTGTGAGCAAATAACCTTCCACATTGGGAACCTTTTACTCCGCGACTCCATTGACCATTTTTGTATTGATCCTAGCGAAGCTTCCAAGAAACAGGCATAGTAGGATTAATTGTTTTTAAGAAATAGTTATATATATAAACCAGTTCACAGCCACACCAGGTAACATTTTTAACCTCGTTCAGATAATTACTTCTCTATACTATCTCAATTAGATGTATGCTGTTTACACTATTTGCATATTATATTGCGAGCCGATATAATCTCAGGACAGAGAGAAAAAATATTATCTCACGTACACATTCCTCATAGCAAAATAAAATAATATATAAATAGATTTTTTTTTAATAACAATAAGTATATCTATGATATATAATTTATGATAGCCCATGAATTCATCAAAGTTATAGAATCTCAAAATTTTATAATTTCACATTGAATAATGTCAAAATAAACTTTAATATATATATAATATAAGATATATAAAAAGAAAAAGTAGTAAAATAGATTAATAAGAGTATTAATATATAAACTTATATAATAAAAATGAAATTGAAGAACACAGATATATATATATATAAGAAATATATATAAAAATATATTAATTATATACTAATATTTATAAATATGAATAAATATATTATATATTTAATATAATTAATATTATTATATGTAAAATATAATAAAAATATATATTAAAAGGATGTTATATATAGATAATTATCAATCATTTACAGATGCTATTAAAATGAGAAAATTATATATAAAGTAATATAATAAACCTTCGAAATAATATAATATGATAATATTAATAATTCTATATATACAAAAATTAGTCTAATACAGATAGAAAGTACGCATCATATAGTAACATCAGTTAAAAAAAGCTCATCCCTCGCAATTATCTACTAACAACGAGCTTTAAAATATCAGGTTTCTGACAATGATGTTATCACAGAATATGTTAACAACACGGAAGAACTCGCTCTTGACGGCAGTATATACAATCAAGGTTTCTGATTAAGTTTGAGCTCGATGTCCATCACTATTAGTAAGATTGGGTGTAACTTAAATTTAAATTTATTTGTAGTTTGGCTCAGAGAGAACATTATGATTGTATTTTGAGACACCTAGTATTTAAGAATTATTTATATATATCATATAAATTTTTAATAATAAAATAATAATATATAAAACTATTTAAAAATAAATAATATTTTAAATAATAAACGTATATTTTAGAATTATTTTATATATTAATTTTATATGTTATCCTTTTCTATGTTAGATTTTGTATTTATCTATCCTAATTTGTTTTTACCGCTTTTAGAGATATAATATATCATACCGTATTTTTCTAGGTTCTTTTTGAATTAGTTCGTAGATAGTTATATGATCATTTACTATGAAATATATAATATTATTTATGACTACCTCACTTATATATTATGATAATATACTCGAGTATAGATATTGTGTATGGAAAGATTATGATAGTGATATTTAGTATAGATTATTATAATTTATGTTGTTTGGTTTATCTATTCTTATTGATAGTCGTAAGCATTTTTATTGGTCTATGATGGTACTGCAAGAAATGAGATGAAGATTAAATATGTTAAAAGTGAGTTCTTGATATAGTAACTGTGTGTTACTTTCTTATTTTTTTTATTTATATTATTGTTTTTATTATTAAAAAGAGGTTAAGGAGTTTAAATATTTATTTATAATTTAATAATTAATATATATTCCTATAATTATTAATAATTCTATTTATAAAATATATTCAAATTTACTTATATTATTTCATTTAATGACTCTTTTATTGAATAAATAGTTTTACATTTATAAATTAAAGTGATTAAACATTATTCAATATTTCATTAAATTCCTTTCAATTATAAATAATTAAAGAGAGTGTTTGTTCTAAAAAGATTCAAAACATTTAGATGGGATTGAGGTAGTCTCCTCTATCAAGCGCATGATGTAACTAGAGCGCAGGATTCGAGCAAGAAGATAAAAGGTTCGAAGATGACATGAAGTTACGAAATTGGTTTTCACAAGCAGAGTTCAGATCGCACAAGTCACAAATTTTGAGAACTTTACAAGAAAGGAATCAAATCCAGACCATAAACTCATTTCTGTCAAAATCATAATATTAGAAGTTCATGAGAGAGAAATATAAGAAAATGATTAAATCTCGGTGACATTAGCGATTAGGCAAATTTAAAGATATTAGTGAAGTTGGAGAAGAGAAGTGTATAGGATAGATAATTATAAATCAGCTGAAGGAGGTATTATGAGAAATGAAAATTATAAATCATGGTATCACTTGGAAGAACCAATTAGGTGTAAAATTAGAAGACTAAAGAATTTAAGTGAAAATTATAACTATTTGAAGCTCAGAAAGTTAAAAGACTCAAGTGTCTCGCGAGAGAGTATTATGCACTCACGAAGCAACTTTGATAGTATATAAGATGACCTATTGCAAATCTTAGTAAATATAATCACACCTCAGATAAGCGAGAAAAGAAGCCAGAAAAAGTAGTTAAGACCACCAACAAGAGCTACTGCCATATTATGCTTGAGTTTCGCTTTTGAAAAAAAAGCCGAGTTTAATGTTAGAAAATATAGATTTCTCAGTCCTTCCGAAGAAATATGAAAGATAGATAAAAAATGATAAGTATTTATGTAATGTGATAGTGAACCAAATTGTCCATATGAATTCTTAATAGAGAAGAAGAATACCGAGAATGTACACGCTGTTTTACAACAAAAATACAGACAAATCATATCTCCGATCTGAGCGAAACCAATCTCCATATGAAGAGTTCATTTCAAGGAAATATATTCCAAAGAAAATACGGCGTACTTCACTCAAATTAATAAAGCACAAAATCAGCATCTCTATATATGTTCATGATCCCTCTTCGAAGATGACATGTTATACATCTTTTCTCAAGTGGGAGGACTTAAAAATACTTATGTATGATTGTGTATTGATCGAAATTATAAAAAGATACATTTTGTTGGTTGAGGTTCTGGGATTTAGAAAGAGTTTTGAAGTGGAATAGAAGTGCAAGAATTATGGAAGTTATGAGAGATTGTAGTGCTAAGTATATCATATATTAAGACTCATTTGGTTAATTCTAATTGCGCTAGTGTGTGAACATAAGTGAACAATCTGAAATCATCCAAAATCTGAAGAATCTAGCAGAGAGAATCTCTCAGAAGAGGACACCTGACCAAATATATTCCACACACAAATATTTATGTATAGATAGTCAAAAGATAAACTGACATTGTTTGCAGAGAGTCTAGATAAAATCAAAAAACTCCAAAGTTAGAAAGATGAGAAGAAGATTGACATCGTTAGATCCACATATGCGCCAAAATCTGCCTTTGGAGATAACTGAGAAAGACAGTAAAGAAAGAGTATGGTTTCCTTAAGCATCCCTTCAGACACCTGAGTATTGATAAGTGAAAAATGAAGATCTAAAAGAAAATTGAGGTAGATGCTCAAATAGGATAAAAAGATTGTTAGTACAAAAAATTCCTCATTGTTATGGCAAGACAATATAACCCCATCATCAGAGGACTCCATAATTCCCAATACGAAGGTAGAGAGGAGTAGGACAGAGATCTATCTTTGGAACGCCCCTCTTGCTTCTCCAAAGTATATTCTTTGGATTGTCATTTTTTTAAAAATTTATAAATAGTAGTGTGCTATTAAGTGTAAATTATGTATATGTAGATATTAGCGAAAAATATAGAATAAATTAATAGAGTGCACATATTAGTCGAGAGATATAAGATGGAGATTAGATCTTACGTGTGCCTCTGATACTCAAGCTGCCAAATATGACTCGAGAGATGCTAGTGAATACTTGTAGTTCAAATGAGTGTTCCAGCTCACCAACTCACCAATTACTCCTATATCCAGTATACTCCAATTCAT
Organism: Trachelipus rathkii; assembly: GCA_015478945.1. NCBI lineage: Eukaryota > Metazoa > Arthropoda > Malacostraca > Isopoda > Trachelipodidae > Trachelipus > Trachelipus rathkii. The sequence continues at coordinate 6,320 of JABUQX010028726.1, read as the reverse complement.
GCTTCGTCATAATGTTGAGAGTCGTTACTCCTCCCTCCCCAGGAATATAATATAGTGTATAGTATATGATATAATATATATATATAGTATATATATATATATATAAATATATATAATATAATATATATAATATATATATAAATATTATAGTCTTTGGGTATGAAAATGTTGGATGTTTCATGTATTATCTTTGTGTGAAGGTCAATTTATGTATGTATTAAAAGGTTAGATTTCTACAACAAACCAATTTACGCATCAAAAAATAACCAAAACAAAAGATTTAAAATCTTATCAATTAAACAAAGATTCCATCTTCAAGGGAAAACAAATCATACCAAAGCATAAAAGATTTTTTCTAATTTTACTGACCCGAAGATCCACTTCGCCAAGAAATTGTGAATTATTTAAACTACGCCCCGGAAACTGCATTTTTCCAATCTTCATCCATCTCATTTCGACAAGTCATAGCTCTCCTTTCGGCCAACACTATATAAGGGCAAATTTCCTTCGCATCGAATATACTAGATCAAGCAGTCTACATATCACAACTAACATGTAATATTTTTTATTTTTTTTATAACTATATTTAAGTATGTCTTGATGTTATTTTATTCCAATGAGATTGTTAATTATTCGAAACTTAAATATTCTAATATTTCATGTAATTTCATTTCTCATTCATTTTCCGTTCTGAGAATATGTTATAGATTCTATTTTATTCTGCAATGATATTAATTTATTATCTTATATTATTATATTTTTTTATGAATTTTCTATGTGATATTATTATGTTATTATATATTATTGATTTTTAATGATTATATTATATATTTTATATATTATTATATTATTGATTAACGTCACCCCTTAATCCACTATCATATCGAAGCTACTTTACCCTTTCCATTGCGTAAGAAAGAAGTTACAGCGCAAATCAGAAAACACACTAATAACCCGAAAAACCTCTATCTTCTACACAAAATATCTCCGTAGTATTCAAAGGGCAAATCTCAACAAAGAAAAGAAATTCAAACTCCCCGAACTTCAAAAAGAACCCCGAAAAACGAGTGAATTATCCTCGAACAGCTGGAAAAACAAATAGGATTCAGGAAAACAAACAGAACGAACAACAGAATACGAACAAATATAAGTTTAAAAACTCCACGAAAATACGTGCGATAAAATTTTTTAGGGCAAAATATTTTTTTTTCTTAAATATTCTATATGAATACTTAAAACTAATTGTGCAGAAAATCTTTGTTGTGAGAATATAACACTTTATGTATACAAAAAAAAAAAAATTGATGTTACGGTAACTTT
>JABUQX010028725.1:65000-77820 GCA_015478945.1 Trachelipus rathkii | reverse complement strand
GTTGTTGAGTGTGTGTGTGTGTGTGTATGGATCTCTATGATGAATGTCTCTCTCTCTCTCTCTCTCTCCTATTCTCTCTCTCTCTCTCTTCGCTCGCTCTCTTCTCTCTCTTCTCTCTCTCTTTCTTTCTAGTGGTTGTGTATGAAATCTCACTTGTCATTAATGGTCTCTCTCTCTCTCTCTCTCTCTCTCTCTCTATCTCTCTCTCTCTTCTCTCCTCTCTCTTCTCCCTCTCTCCTCTCTCTCTCTCTCTGTGTTTGATTATAAATCTCTCTCTCTGTATCAAGTCTCTCTCTCTCTCTCTTTCTCCGCTCTCTCCTCTCTCTCTCTCTCCTCTCTCTTCTCCTCTCTCTTCTCTCTCTCATCTCCGTCTGCCTCTCTCTTCTTCCTGTGTGGTGTTCTCTCTTATCTGTGATCTGTTTATGTTGTATCTCCTCTGATCTGTGTGTCATATGTAGATTTTTGGTGTGTTGCTCTGTATATATATATATTATATATATATAATATATATATATATAATATATTTATATATATATATATTATATATATTATATAACTATTAGATATATATATATATATATATATGTTGTGTAGTATATTCTCTCTTCTCTCTCTTTTCTTCTCCTCTCTCTCTCTCTCTCTCTCTCTCTCTCTCTACGCTCTCTCTCTCTTTCTCTCTCTCTCTCCTTCTCTCTCCTCTCTCTCTCTCTCATCATCTCTCTATTTTGATGACATGTTAACATACATTGGGCAAGTCATATATATATATAATATTATATATATTTATATAATATATATTATAATATATATAATATATATAATATATATATATATAATAATTATTATATATATATATATATATATATATATTATATATTATATAATATAGAATATATATATATATATATAATTAATTATATATATTATATATATATAATATATATATTTATATTATATGATATATATAGATATATAATAATATATATCACCCATATTCAATTAGAATATATAATATATATTAATATATATATATTAATACTAATATAATATAGATGATATATAATATAAACCAATGATAACAATGATTACATAATATACATAATCATAAAGACCCGTGTAATGCTCAATATTAATAATATCTATTTCAATTAATATGAGGTAGCAAACAATAAATAGTTGTATATATAATCATATATTATATATAATCATACTATATTCTCTATATATTATCTTTATATAATATTATTATATATTATATATATATATAATTTTATATATATTATATATATATATGTTAATATAACTATATATATGTTGTGTGTGTTTATTCTGTGTGTGGGTGTGTGTGTGTGTTGTGTTGTGTGTGTGTTGTGTGTGTGTGGGTGTGTCTGTGATGTGTTTGTTGTTTTTGTGTGTGTTGTGGTGTGTTTTGTGTTGTAGTGTGTGTGTTTTGGTGTGTTGTTGTATGGTGTGTGTGCAGCTTTATTTTTGGGGAGTCTTGGGAGTGGGAGGTGGAGGTTAGTGTTTGTGTTTGTAGATTGTGTGTATGTTGGTGTGTTGGAGGTTGTTAAATTTGTTATGATGAGAACATTGTAAATTGAATGAAAACCAGAAACAAGTTATCATAAAAAACATGACGCTCACAAATTTAGCTTATGCTATATCAGTTAACTTTTTTTTTTTTTTTTTTTTTTTTTCTTTTTTTGTGGTACTGTAATATAATTCCGTTATATTTACACTGTGAATTTCATTTTTTTTTTTATGATTTATTATTATTATTTTTATTTTGTATCTTTATTTTTAATTTTAATATCAATTTTATTTTATTAAAATACCGAATTGTATACTTAATTGTCTAGTATATTAAGGTGAACATGATTTATGACTGAAGATATTTAAATGGGACAGTTATTCACCAATTAGAGAGCAGTTCCAATGATAGCGAACTTTTTCACAGTATAGGTATATTTTATTCATAATATATTGAAACACAGTTTCGGATTAGATGGGCAGTTTTACAATTTATAGACAGTTCAAAATTTAGAAAGCACTTCACAAGTATACGGAAGTTCACATAATAGAGGTTATTCACAATTAGATAGTAGTACTAAATTACAATTAGCAGGGCATTCACAAATTAGTGAACGTTGACAATTAGAGGATGTAGTTCACGAGATTATAAGAAGTTCACATTTAGAAGGCAGTTTCACAGATATTAGGATGATCGTGTTGAACAATTAGAGAGTATCTTGTTTTACATATGTAAGGACAGTTTCACAATTGAAGGACAGTTTTCACAATTATAGGGCGATAGTTTTCAATTAGAGGCAGTTCACAGTAATCAGATAGTTCACAATTAGAGGCAGTTCCAATTAAGAATAGTTCACAATTTGAGGGGCCAGTTTTACAATTAGTGATAGCTTCACACAAGAGAGTTCAGTTTCACAGTTAGGAGTATAGTTCACATTTAGAGGTATAGAGATTAATTTCACAATTGTTGAAGCTTGCAATAGGAACAGTTCCTACAAATTTATAGTTACAGTTGCATCAATTAGAGAGGACAAGTTATCAATAAGTCTACTGTAAACACATAACATTTTTGGACGAACATAAACCAACAAATTATGTTGGAAACCTTCATATCAAACGTGCCTAAAGAGCTGGTATTCTGATACATTTTGCGGAGAGATTTTTTCTTCTTTCTATTCATTATATAAAGGATTCTATCGGACTTGTATGATACTGTTTACATTTGGGTGGGCTCCTTCCACCTTTCCTTGATGGGCTTGAAATAAGGGCTAAAGCTAACAAAACTGTCCCTATATTCAAAATCCTTACCCTATTCTTACCCTCTTGGAGCACTATTTCCTTCTCTATATGTATAACAAAGTCATAGTGCGGGAGGTGAGTGACCCTCGCATGTTCCCAACCTTTGCCGTGTAGGAACTCGTAGGTACTAGGTGCCTTGCTCACACATGAAATTATGTGTAGCATTAGAAACTCAAGCATGTATACATGCCTTCTTCTTTCCAGTCACATCTTTCAATGAAATCCTTCCTTCATCTATGTTATCCTGCTGTATCATCTTCCTCTCTCTTTAGCCCATGCTAGCGCTCACTGAGGGAACCCCAGGCATAGGGTTGGGTGGGTTCTTTTTTTTTGTTTTTTTTGCCTCCCTCCTTGAAAAGGAGCTCAGCTCCTAAGTGTAGTAAGTGAAATAAATAATATAATAATATAATAATAATAATATAATGAATAATAATTAATTAATCAATTAATAAATAATAATAATATATAATAATATAATCATAATAATAATCATAATAATATATAAAATTTCACAGTATTAGAGGGATTTTAACATAGTTGAAATTATTTCACAATTAGAGATAGAGTTCATAATATAGAATGTCATTTTTATTAAAGTGTAGTTTTCATAATGAGAGGAAATAATTCATCTAATTAGTGGCGTCATTTTCACAATTAAAGTGTATTTTCAAGATATTAGTGAAATAGTAGCATATAGAGTTAACAGTTCTATAATTTGAGGAACAGTTTCATTGTAGAGAGGACAGTTTCACTATATAAGAGATGATATTTACACATTAGAGGCAGTTTTTATCAATGTATGATCAGTTTCACACATTTAGACAGTTACGAGTTCTCTAACAGAGCACATTGTATATTAGGATGACCAAAGAGAGATAGAGTAAAAATATTAAAAAAAAAAAAAAAAAAAAAAAAAAAAAAAAAAAATAGAAATATGAATATAGACTATTATCAGGTAACGGCTTAATGGACAAATACCTATTATATATATATATAATAATATATATATATATATTATTATATAATATATATAGATATATATATAATATAATATATATACGGTGTGTATAGTATATTATATATATAGATAATTATATATATAAATAAGAGGTATAGATATTATATATATATATATATATTATATGTATAGTATATATATAAATATATATTTATATTATATATATAATATATATTATAGTATATATTAATATAATAATATTATTATATATATGTATACATTTTACATATATAATCACATATATTCATATATATATAATATGATATATATATATGTATTTATTATATTATATATAAATATATGATTTACATATATATAATATATATATATTTTATATTATATTATTATATTATATAATTATATATATAATATACATATATATAATGTATATATAATATATATATATTAATATAAATATGATATTATTATATATATTATATTACTATTTTAGTATATATATTCTATATTAAGCTATTGCCCTTCTTGTTATGATTCTTCTACCAAATAATATATATATATTATAATATATATATATTATAGTAAGTTTATATATATACATATATATATATATATATTATTATAGTATATATATATATTAATATATATAATATATCTAATATATTATATATATATATATTATAATATATATATATAAACTTTCATACGTGTCGAAAAAATATAATTATTTTTTATTTAAAAAGTAAGTATTATATTGAAAGGAAAATTCACTTTTTAAGATGAAATTTTACCACGTCTAAAGGAAAATGCTTGTAATGAGGAAATAACCGATTCACAAGCAAGGCTACGAATTATGTCGTAATTAGGATAATGTTCGTAAATAGAATTACCCGTATACATAAGAAATATTACCCTGTTATCGATTACGTTGCACATCGTATAATTAAATACACCAATGTTTTAACCACATATTTAAAGATTATCTAAGAAACACTCATCAAGAGTATTCAAGTAATTTATCAAGAATTATCAAGAATATCAAGAATATATGAGTACTTTACCGTGCATTAGGAGAATTCTCTGATGCTCTGTTCAACTTTCATCGCTAACAGTTGGTGGGATGATCCCAGTCCAGACATGTTTTACCCAAAACGGATACTATGTCATACAGCAGCCTTTTCTGGTGTTTATCTTATGGTAATCCACAGCCATGAGTAATGCCTCCATATCATTGTCTAGAGAGATTAAATCAGATTATTTGTTATGAGGCTGTGGACCAGGAGACATTCTATTGCGGAGTGTATGGCTCGCCCAATATCTTCCAAGATACAGATTTAACCATGAGTAAATTTGTTAGACTTGAAGGCATGATTGTACTAAACCAGTAGATAGACGGAACTCCAGCGATGCGTAACCTAAGTTGGTAATGTTGTTCAGGCGTTTTCCGTGCAATAGGCAATTATAACTTAGCATTTCCCAACAACCAAAAAATCATGAAATGATATAAAAAGAGCAATTGAGGCAATATTCAGGAGATACTATACCCGTGATTGGGTTACTATCGACCCTCCCATCTTCGATAATGTAGTTCCATGTTAAGTTGAATTATCTCAACGTGTATTGTTATTCCTTGAAATGTAAAATCAGATCTCGATGTCGCAACAACTGCAAGCCTCAACAGAAGGGATATGACGGGCTGTAGTCTAGATTTGCTGATTGTGATATGGTGCGGGAGACGTGAAGGTAATTTGTATAAGATAAAAATGAGATGCATTATGTATTAATATCGTTTCATTATTATTTCACTTACATATATAGGATATATTAAACTTGAACTTCTTAGTTGAATCTGCTGCGACATCATATTTTATGCGTTTTGTTATGCTTAATGATCATTTTTTGCTAATATTAATGATATTTATTCATAAAAAATAAATTATAATTGCAATAAATTTTTTAAATCAGTTCGCCATACTTTAAAACTCGGGTGAAGTATATTTTTCGATAAAAAGGCTACTTTTCCTTGGCACCTGTTAATATTATCTTAAAGAAGAACTTCCTTATCCAAGTTTTGAGCTCACCAATTATTACGCGTTAAAAATGCGACTACATTTTTATATATATTATTAAGTAACAACAAAGATTAAAATTGGTTAACTACTTATTAGAAGTAACTTGTATTTACTTTATATTAGACTATATTCTGACCACTGAAATAATTGAAGTTTATTAAAACATTATAAATTCGAAAATAATATATCGGGTTTATTCAGTACATTTTCTTTTTTTATTGTTACCCAATAATGTCGCAATAATGTTTTATTGTGGATTTATTGGAAGAAGATTTTGTTGGAAAATTATACCATAGAAAGAATAGCGTTGTACTTCCATTAAATAATCAAAATATTAATAATATATAATAATATAAACTAATATATAATAATTAAAATGAAATAATATAAAAAAAAAGAATAAAAAAGATATAATATTTTTATTTCTTTTCCTTCTTTTCATGAAAATTTATATTTTAAAATTCTTTTAAAATGGTAATTTTGTCGAAAATAATAATAATAATATTATAATAATAATAATATAATATAGATAATATAATAATATTAATTATAATAATAATTTATAATAATAATAATAATAATATTAATAATCAATAAATAAATAAAATAAATAATAGTGCCACGAAGCAAATTAAAACGTGTTGTTGTTTAGACTATAGTTTATTCACAATTGTGGTATATTTCAACTATAATGGCGCTATTATACACTATATAGAAGTAAATTGGTTTACCTATTAACAAACCGAACCACCAGACATTAGTCTCCGATAACCTATTATATTTCAATAAAAATAGCGCGGCAACTAAGTTCAATACATTAATATATCATCAATTAAGCAAGTCTGAAAAAGTTACGGAGAAGAACACGCAACAACACCAGTCCTGTACGAAATCTGGAGCAGAACTAAATTGGAATTCGGATTGTAGCCTTAGGACCAAAAACTTTTGGGAGAGAGAGTGTGTGTGAGTTGCATGGTTTCCTGGAAGTATGTGTGTGTGTGGCGGGAATGGGGAAAAAATTAAAGAGAGAAGAGAGATGAGAGAGAGAGAGAGAGAAGAAGAGAGAGAGAGAAGAGAGTGAGGAGAGAGATGAGAGATGGAAGAACCACAATTGTTTAAAATTTTTTTATAAATTATACAGTATAGTCTATAGGCAAGAATATATTATATATATTATTTATATATATATATTATATATATTATATATATATATTATATTATATAATATGATATATATATATATTATTATCATATATATTGATATATTTATATAGTTATATATATATATATATAATATGTATATATATATATATATATTATATATATATTATGATTTTTATTATTATAGTATGAAAACTATGTATATATATAATATAATATATATATATATATATATAGTATATATAGTATTATAATAATTATATTATATATATTGTATATAATTTATATATATATATATATGTGGTGGTTGTGTGTGTTTGTGTGTGTGTGTATGATCCAGAACCAACTAATGGAGTTTGAGTATTTCAACCAGTTGTGGCACTCCATTGAGCCGTGGTGGGTCCTGTCCATTAAAAAAAAACAACAATATATATATATATATATATATGATATATATTTATATATAATATATATATATACTATATATATATTATATTAATTATATATTTATTTTTTATATATATATAATAGTAATTTAGTATTATATATAGTTATTATGATATCTATATTTTTTATATATTATTTTATGTTATTAGTATATATATATATTATATATTATATTGACTTTGTATTATATTATTATTTTTTTTATATTTTATTATGTTATATTTAATTATGTTTTTGTTTTATTATATATATATATTATTTTTTTTTTATATGTTATATTTTTGTGTATTTATATTTATATTTAGATATTATATCTATATTGTATTATTGTAGATTATATACTCATATATATTATAGTATATATACATATTGATAATATATATATAGTAATATATATGTATATATATAGTATTTATATATATATATCATATATATATATAGTATAATTTATATATATAATAAATATATATAGTATAATATATATTATATATATATATATTATTATATATATATATATATATTATATATATACTATAAATATTATATATATTTATTATATATAATACTATATATAAATATACTATTATATATATATATATAATATCCCTATAAATATGGGAGCTTTCTCTAGAAGGTATTAGAGCAATATTAGAACATTTCCAAGATAATTTTTAAGGTTTTATTTTATTTGTTTAATACGTTAAAGATTATTTTTATTATATATGTATAAATATTATATATATATTATATATATATATATTATATATTATATATAGGAATATATATGATTATATATATATTATATATATATATTATTATTATAATATTAAAATATTATGAAAAAAATGCTCAGCGGCTGCCATGCATTCGATTACTCCACAAGGGAGCATTAATTATATAGATCTTACCGACCGATCTCAATACTCCAAGACCTACGAAATATGTACCAATTCCGATTATAATAACTATTAGTTATATATATATATATATTATATATATTATATATTATAGTATATTATAATATATTATAATATATAGAGATAATAATTATACTATATTATAATAATATTATATATTATATATATATAATATATATATATATATAATTATATATATGATTATATATTAATTATATATATATATATATATATATATAAGTAATATTATATATTTATATATATATATATATATTATATTAGATATATATTATATATATAGTATATTAATTATATATATTTATAATATATATTATATATATATATATATTATTTTATATATATATATATATATATTTGAGTATCACTTATTTGTTGAGCCTGTGCAGCCAAAAAAAATCCACCCTAAAGCTTTACAACGCCGGGATAGACATCCACTGTAATGTCTCTTCAACACCAGAATTCATTTCCTGCGGACAGACCCACAATCATATCTCCTCAGAAAAAACTACGCCATTTGATTCATATTAGCACATCTCGTTTCTCCTAAATCACATTCCTTTCTATATTTCCTTAACATTCTTAATCATCTTAGATTCATTATTCATTCTTTTCAACGATGATCCTGTATATGACTATCTTTTAATACAATTCACATTTATCTCTCACTCTAACATCTTTCTTCCAGACACACAGTTCCCTAACACGTTCATTACTCATGTTATCAATTCTATTTATGCTCTAGCACAGTCCCTCTTAAGATTCATCTGAACAGACTGACGACGCTGGGGGTAGTGATCGATCTATACTTGATTTCTTACCCACTATAGTTTTCAGCTATCTTATCTATAACAACTAGTAGCATCATACCATCATGGTAAACCCTAGCGCACTCGAAATTTAGTCTCTTTTCATTCGCCCAAAAATTTAATTTAATTTCTTCAGCCACATTGCTACCACATTGCTACCACTAATAACTTTCCTACTACTTGTTGCGACATGCATTTCCTTGCACACTATTTGTGTTGTAAGCTCTGAAATATTTTTAAACATCTGGTTGTGTATGTTTGTACGATTGCTTTATTCATTCCAACAGGATTTTACACTGCGGACATTCCTCACCTACTGTCATCACTTCACTCCTACTTATATTGATTTCAAACCCCTCCTTTTACACACCCTCTAAACCCCCTCTACCAATCCTCTCAGCAATCCTCAGAGCAAATCATCTGTTTATAATAACCAAGGCACTCTACACTCTTTTTCCATTATCCATCAGTCTAATACCTTCTCCTATCACCCTTACGTTTAATTCTTTCATACCCATCGAAATATATATATATGATGCTATGGAAACAATAAACACATCCTCCTTGTACACAATATTCCATAATTTAAACAAATTTCGACACGATACCATTTATTTCTTTACACACGCTTCCCTGTTGATCAACATACAAAATTTTGATTCCATTCAGAACATAGTATTCAGAGCGTTGTCCTTGAAACCTAAATACAGATTTCCGTTTTCTCTCTCTCTCTCTCTCTCTCTCTCTCTCCTCTCTCTCTCTCTTCTTTTTCTCCTCTCTCTCTCTCTTCTCTCTCTCTCCTTTTATATATATATATTAATATAATATATTATATAATATATATATATTATTATATTATGATATTCAATATATATAATATATATTATATATAATATATAATATATATAATATATAATTTTATATATAAATATTAAAATATATATATATATTAGTTATATAATAATATATATATTATTATATATATATATTATATATATATATTATAATATTATATATTATATTATATATGTTAGTATATATATAGTAGATATATATATTTTATGTATAATTATTATATATTTATAATAATATTAATTATATATATATATAGTATTATAATATTATATAATTTGGATGTTAATATATTATATAGTATTAAGTAGGTATTAGATATACTATATTATATATATTTATTATATATTTATTATTATTATATTAATTATATATTATATTTATATATATATTATATATATTATAGATATTTATATATATATATTATATATATATATATATCTATGAGAGAGAGAGAGAGAGGAGAGAGAGAGAGATGAGAGAGATCAAAAATCTGTATTTAGGTTTTGCTGACTTACAACAAGCGTATGACAGGATTAATAGGGAGCTCTATGACAGGTTTGTAAATGAATATGTATGTGATTGATATGGTTGGCTTCTAAAATGAATAAATATTTTTATATATTCAATAGTGAAGCCGATTTTTAAGAATAGCTGAATATGTTATTAAATATTGATTATTATTGTATATATTGCTGTAATTAGACTGCATAATAAACTTTGATAATGTTAAAATTATCTTTATTTCTGAAAATAGTTTTAGATGCTAATTAAAGATTAGTAGCATATTATTCTTATTATTATTATATTGATTATTATTATTATTATTTATTATTATTATTATTATCATATTATATCAGTTATTATATGATATTATATTATTATTATTATTATTATTTATTATTATATAATTAGTAGTATTCTTAGTAGTATTACTATTATTATATTTACATTATTGTCAATAGCATTTTAGTATAAAAATTATTATTTAAGTAATTATTAAAAAAAAATTGGTTTTTGTTATTCATTATTAATTGCATTAATTATTATTATTAATATTATTATGAGTTATTTTTCGTTAATTTGTAACTACCATGATTTATTTTATTATTATGTATCAAATTTTTGTTTCTTATTTTAACTTTATTATTATTATTATTATTATTATTTATTATTATTGCTTATTATTATAACATCATAATAAATTATTATTATGATTATAATTTATTATCCTTTATTTCTGAATATATGTTTTAAGATGCTAATTAAATTAGTAGCAATATTATTATTATTATTATTATATATATTATTATTATTATTAATATTTATTTATATATTATATTACTTATTACTATTAAAATAGCGTAATCTTAATTTTATATTGAAATTATTATTATTATTATTATTATTATTATTATAATAAATAATTTTTTTTTATTATTAAATCCTATTATTTATTTTTGATAAATTATTTTTATATTATATTTATTATATTATTATTATATTCATTATTATGATTATATTAATTATTATTATTATTATTATTAATTTATTGATATTATTATTATATTATATTTTATTAATTTATTTTGATTATTATTGTAATTTATTGTTTTAATTTATTTATATTTTTTTATAGTGTTATTACTGAATTTAATATTTATCTATTTAAACATATCACTTTGTTATTTTTTATATTATTATTGTATGTTATTGATTATTTTTATTATTATTTGATTTTTTATTGTTATTGATTTTATTATTATTATTATTATTATTATTTTTAGTTGATTCATTTTTATTAGTTCATTATTATGTTTTGTCTTTCGAATAATGTTAATAGATAATACTCAATTTATAATAATAATTAATAATAATAATAATAATAAAATTAATAATTATAATAATAAGTAATATAAAATAAATAGAAAAAAAGATAAAAATTAAAATAATAATAATAATATAAAAATTAATAATATTAATAATAATAATAAATTAATAATAATAATAATAATAATAATATAATATATAATAATAATGATAATATATAGATAATTATAATAAAAATAATTAATAATATATTGAAAATATCTTAATTCAAGTAGTATAGTATTTACTAGTAAAAATATATAATAAATATATGATATATAAAAGATAATAATAATAAATAATAATAGATTAATTTAATTAATAATAATAATAATAATTAATAAAATAATAATAATAATAATAATAATTAATAATAATAATAATATAAATAATAATAATATAACAAATAAAAATAATATAAAAATAATAATAGTAGTAAAAATAAAAATAATAATAATTTAAAAATAATTATAATTAAAAAGAAAAAATTATTATTAGTATATTTATTATTATTATCATTAATTATTATTATATTATTATGTATTATTATTGTATTATTATATTTATTATTTATTTTTTATATTTATATTATTTATTATTAATTGATTATTATTTATATTTTGTATTATTTATTATGTATTATTATTATTGATTTTTGAATATATTATTAATTTTTTTTTATTTTATTATGTCTGTTATAATCTAATATGAATGAAACTAAATCTCAAGTTTTCAAGTTTATATTATTATTATATCATTATATATTATTATTATTTTATATTATTGTTTATTATTATTATTATTATTTTATTATTATTAATTATTGATATTATTAATTACTTTTTATTATTACTATTATCATCATTATAC
>JABUQX010028725.1:57500-60000 GCA_015478945.1 Trachelipus rathkii | reverse complement strand
TTCTGCTTCTTCGGGAATTCCTATGCACTCTGCGATGATCTTTTATTTGTAGTCCGACGAAGACACCAGCTTTTGACCTTTGCCTCCAGACAGCTTTATGAGAAGTTGCTCTGTGCAGTTAGATGAATGCTAGAAGATCTCTTATCTTGACCTTTGCAATGTTTCATTGAGGTCCTAATTATGTTAGTGGACGAAACAATATTTCTGAGTGTCCGAAGCAGAGCTCCATGTGACATTGTTCCCCTACGCTGAATTCAGTCCGCTGTGACCAATCCCACCATGGTAAGTGTTCTGCGAAGACTCTGCTGTCCCAGAAAACAAAAGACAGCATGAAAACTGGTACAAGCCGCCTTGGCTTGGAGACTCATCAGGAAGGCACCATTTTGAAATCTCCGATAACTTCCCAATTGGCTCATCATTTTTTAAGCGGGAAATGAAGATTTTAAGAGCTTTATAATTGCTATTATAGAGAGTTTTGGGCTTTATTATAAAATAAATAAAAGCTTTTAAAACTCTCTAAAATTTCTTCTTCTTCTTCTTCTTCTTCTTCTTCTTCTCTTATTCTTCTTCTTCTTCTCTTCTTTTCTTCTTCTTCTTTTCTTTCTTCTATCTGCTTCTTCTTCTTCTTCTTCTTCTGTCTTCTTTCTTCTTCTTCTTCTTCTCATTTTTTCTTTTTGCTTTTACTTTTTCTCTTTTCTTTCTTTTCTTTTTATTTTTTTATCATCCCATCTTTTCTACGATATTATTGATTTATTTATATTTATTTATTATTAGTTAGTGTTTATTATTTTAGATTATTCTTACTGTTGTTCAAATTATGTTGTTTTTTGGTATGATATTATTATTCAATAATATTATCTTATTATTTATTATTATTTATATTATCTGGATAGTTTTGTATTGTTTATCATTTTATCATTATTCATTATATCTATTGAAGTGCAGAGTGTATTTATTATTACTTCATATTATATTAATTATGATTATTAATATTATTATTATTATTATAAATTATTATGATTTTATTATTATTATATTATTATTATATTATATTTAGTATTATCATATTATTATTAGATGATTATTATTATTAGTACTATTATTATTAGATTATATTATATCATTATTATTATTATTGATTATTATTTATTTATTATTTTTTTATTTTTTTATTATTATTATATAATGATATTTTTATTATATTATTATTTAGTTATCATTCTCATTATTGTATAGTTTTTTTTCATTATCGTGGATTCATTATTGCTATTAGATCTATTGTGATTGATGTAGTTTGAATTATTATATTATTGAAGTTGTTGGAGTTTGATTTGTATATATTGATTGTGATTTATTTTTGATTTAATTATTATTGGATTAATTGTTATGTTATGATTTTTTATGTTTTATGTATTGATTTGGATTATTGCTGGATTGTGATTTTATGTATTTTTGTGTTATTGTTGTATGTTTATTATTATTTATGGTTTTTAGTGAGTTGTTTTATAATAATTGAGCGTTTAATTTATTATTTATAATTCGATTAATTTGTTTGTTTATGGTTGCTGTATCTCATAATAATTTAAAAGTTGAGGTGATGAGAGATGTTACTTGAATACTGAATGAGATTTCGTATATAGTAATAAAATTTATAATGTTTTAGCTTTTACTGATAATCTTTATCTTTATTCTTTATTCTTTATTCTTCATCTTTATCTTTATCTTTATCTTATTTGTTTCTTTATTCTTTTTTTCGGTGTATGCGTGGTTATTGCTGTTTGTGCTATTATCTTGGTTTTATGTTGATATCTTTAGCTTTATCTTTATCTATTCCTTTTCCTTTTTCTTCTTCTTCTTGTCTTTTCTTTTCTTTTCTCTTTTCTTTTTTTTTTTCTTTTTCTTTCTTGTTTCTTTGTTCTTTATCTTTTTCTTTTTCTGTTTCTTTTCTTTTCTCTTTTCTTTGCTGTTTTCGTTCTACTTTATTTCATTTTCTCTTTTAATTCAATTCTTAAGTTTCTTTCTCTTTCCCTCTTTTTTTTTCTTCTTCTTCTTTTCTTCTTCTTCTCTTCTTCTTCTTTTTGCTGTCTTCCTTTGTTTTTCTGCTATTTCTTTGTATGGTTGGTGCTTCTTCTATCTATCGTGTTCTTCGTTTTTTCGTCTTTTGTCTTGCTCTTTGCTTCTTTCTTCTTCTTCTCTTTCTTTTCTTCTGTTGTTTTTGTTTTTGCTTTTTGCTTTTTTTTTTTTCGTTAGTCATGTTATGTATTATGTTTTGATTTATTGTTTTGCTTGAGTGTTGGTTCTTTTGTTTGGTAATTTAAGTGAGCGAAACCATTTCATTGTTATTTTCTTATACTTTATTATTATTTGCGTAACTTTGGAGTGGTCATTAATAGTCATAGTGTTTATGTGAATGGTGGTGAGTGAGTGTGTTTTGTTTTATTATTTTATTTTGGTTGATATTGTTGGTGTATGTATTATTGTTATGAGGTTGATATTTTTT
>JABUQX010028725.1:37500-47500 GCA_015478945.1 Trachelipus rathkii | reverse complement strand
GTTATTTTTAGTCACTATATCTTATTTTACAACGTTGTTATAATGGAATCCATAGTTATTATGAGTCACTATATCTTATTTTACAACATTCTTAAAATGGAATCCATAGTTATTTTTAGTCACTATATCTTATTTTACAACGTTGTTATAATGGAATCCATAGTTATTATGAGTCACTATATCTTATTTTACAACATACTTCTTTATGAATTGTGAATCCATAGTTATATGAGTCATCTATATCCTTAATTTACACATTGCTTATAATTGTGGGATTAATCACCCCCGCCATGGTTTATTTTATGTCCTATATTTCCAGTTTATCATAGGTTCTTATATGGAATCCATTAGTTATTTTTAGTCACTATACCTTATTTTACACATTCTTTATAGATGGAATCCATGGTTACTTTTGTCATTGAATTCAATTCTATATCGTTCCACCTAAAACTATGACTTTTAGTTAAGTCTAAATTCAAATTGAAATGCAATTTAATGATAACTTTATATTTTACCTGAATATGATTATCCTCTGCATAGTTACATTTATATTTCACCTTTATGACGTCAGTCAGATAATTAAGCTTATAATAATAGCTCATTCATGATTCAATGCTTAGATGTAACATTATAAAGACTTATATTAGGGCTAATTTCAATATCGCGTGAACCTTTGGTATTCCTTCGACAGCCCGTTCGACGACATTGTAGAGCGTCGTGAAAAATTGACAAATAGAATTTAGCGATTTATCGAAATAATGCAAGTAAATATAGACCCCTAAAGGACGAATATATTTTTTTTTTGCTGGAATATCAGCTCAAGCCTTGAGTCTTGGCTCTAGTCTCTTGATGCAACGTAGCCTCGTTGAATGTGGTTTCACTATTTGGCTTGAGCTTGTGCTAGCCGCTGAAAGGAGAGCATGCCCTTCACTTTGGTGAGGTCTGGTTCGATAAAAAAAAAAAAAAAATAAAAAAAAAAATTCTGCCATTGAAAGGTGTCTGGTTACGACATCGAAAGCTCGTGAATTTTAATTAGGTTTTTAATTAATATTTTTTTTTTTGTGTTATGTTTTTAACTTAGTTATAAATAAATAAATGTATGAATATAGGGTTAATTTATTAATTGTAATTGGTTTTATCTTTTTATTAGTATTATGTAGGAACTATTTTTTATGATAGATAAAAATTACGTATCTTAAATAATTTTTTCTTTCTCTAATTACGTACTTATGGAATTTATTGTTAACTGTTCTCTTGCCGCGAGTGAAGTGTCATGGTCTTCTTAAGAACCACGGCGACTGTCAGTGGGGCTCCATTCGAGAATAGGTTACTTGGGTAACTAACGGGCCTAAATCGACTAAATTTCCGCATTAGTAGCAAGCACGCTACCAATGTACTTCATTTAAGCGGTCTTAGTGGGATTAGTCGAAGCTAGTAGGTTATAGAGAATAGCATTATATATCTATTATAAATTATTATATATTTTATATATTTATATATATATTATTATTATATTATATATTATATTTATTATTATATTATATATATAATATATATTATATATTATATTATATATATATATATATTAAATATATAATATTATATATATATTATATTATATCATTTGTATTATATTAT
This sequence comes from Trachelipus rathkii, assembly GCA_015478945.1. Classification (NCBI taxonomy): domain Eukaryota; kingdom Metazoa; phylum Arthropoda; class Malacostraca; order Isopoda; family Trachelipodidae; genus Trachelipus; species Trachelipus rathkii. The sequence continues at coordinate 45,862 of JABUQX010028725.1, read as the reverse complement.
ATATATATATATATATATATATAATATAATATAATATATATAGTATATTATTAATTATATTTATATAGTGATAATATTATATATATATATATATTCAGAAGAAGAAGAGAGAAGAGAAAGAGGAAGATGAGAGAGGTAGAGAAAGAGTTGCAATTCTGATGAGAGGAATTATTGGTATACGTTTATATTATTTATATTTATTATAATATATATAGTATATATATATATTATATATTATTATATTATATATGCGTTATATATATGATATTTATATTATATATATATTAGTTTAATATATTATTAGATATTAGGTATATAGTATTTAGCATAAGATTGAGAGTAATGAACGTCAATTTACTAGTTCAATTCTCAAATGAAATTCTATTAGTGATTTTCCTTCGAGATTTTCTCCATAAATATCAAAGACGGTTTCGTCTTTGATGTTTCCTGATAGTTAAGTTAAATTCATTTTATAGTATTATTTTGATAAGCATTCTTCACGACAGTTCTTCATTGAAACCATTCCGTATGAGTCAATTGTTCATGAATGCTAATTATTAATTGTTCTCTTTGAGATTACTGAGACAGTTTGAGGGTTTTTGTTGATTCAGGCTTGGAAAGCGTAAATGTAAAGATTATTTGAAATAGGTACGAAATTAAAGCATGTTCAAGACGGGGCTGCGGATGTCCGGATTCGGGAGTCGTGAGTAGGAGCCATAAGTTTGTTTTTGTTGAGGGGTAAGCCGAAGCCCGGAATATCTAATATTGAGTGTGAGATCTCGAGTGGTGCATATATTAAAGTTGTTGATTCTGGAGTTTGGAATATTGAAGCTAGATTAATTTTCAATAATAAGCAGAGCCGGAGCCGGAGCCGGAGTTGAAAAACCGGCTAAAAATATTAACTTTCTGCTTGCATCCTTTGACAAGAATAATTTCTAGATAAGATAAAACGCATATGTATTTCATTTAAAACAATAATTTGAATTAAAGTGGCGTGAACATAAAACCAATGAAACTCTATACATTGTTATGATGACAATATATATAACAAAACAATGATACAATGATAAAAATTTTAATGATAATGGTATGTTCCTCTATCGTACATCAATGATACACTATTTAATGGTATAATGAAATAATAATAAGGTAATATAATGAAGCAGTGGTAAAATGACAGTGTTACTATTATAATGTGATACAAGGATGAAGTAGAACAATGATACCATGATACAAGTGATAAAGTAATACAATGAGGGCATTATGACATAATGTGAATATAATACAGTGGTACAATAGCATATGTTTTGTGTGGTATCAATAGATACGATGATGGCAATTGATAATGTAATGCAATAATAAATGATAAATATGATTCAATACGGCAACATATGTTAATATTAATCAGAAATGCACAGCAGTGATGTATGTGGACAATAGATCATATTAATGTTATTCTAAAGTTAAATAATGATGCAATAGTGCAATAATTTGATAAATTTAGACATATTTTACAATGGTGCAATGATAATGTGATTCGATGGGATAATGACAAAATGATTCAATAATAAAGTGATACAATGACGCAGAAGTATAATGACAAAATGCTTCATTGACACAATGATAATGTGTTTCGCTTGGTTGCATATAGTCAATCATTTTACATTATTCATTAAGAAAATTAAATGGCACAATATTAATAGCATAATTAAATAGCATAAAGGTGCAATGATACATGGAATACAACGAATATTGAGAAAATATTGCAATAACACTGTAAATACAAGTATATAATGATGAAATGATTCAATGAAACAGTACAATAACCCAATGATACAATAATACAAAGCTCAGTGAGTACAGTGATACAAATATATAATGACGCAATGGTACAAGGGAACAATGGTACAAAGATTAAGTGGTACAAGGATACTATCTTAGAAGGATAAATTAATTCAGTGATGAATTAATCTGGTTTTAATACGCATAAGTCATGAGGTGAGTTAAGGCTAATCATCTCGTTTAAATCAACAGATTCTATTATTTTATTATTAGTCTTAGGTGTTATCTCGTGAGTGTCACCTGAGCGTTCCATGAGCGTTGTTGTTCTATTCTTTCTATAGCTTGAGCATGCCGTATGCACCGTTTGAGCGTTCTTTGAGCGCTGTTTGAGAATTTTGTTAATGTAAGAATCAATGAGAGCAAGTCTGACGGTGAGAGAGAAAGTAAAAATGAGAATGTGAGATAAAGTGTTAACAACAGTAAGAGTGAGAGGGAAATTGAATTTCGAGAGTGATAGTGGAAAGCATCGATAAGGTGAGAGAAATTTGGCGTGGGATGCAAGAATTCTGAATAGTTGAGTTGAGCTGTTCAAGCAACATTCTTTTTTTTTATCAGCCACAAATGAGAGTGTCGAGTGAGAGCCGAATCGAATTTGATAGTGATATTGAGAAAAACAGTAAGCGTGAAAGTGAAAATTAGAATGAGGGAGAAAGTGAGAGTAAGAGGAAAGGTGAAAGTAAAAGAGATTGAGAATGAGAGTAAGAATAATAACAAGATTATAATGAGATTGAAAGTGAGAGCGAGATTGAGAGCAAAAGTGAGATTGAGGATGAGAGTGAGAATAACGGTAAGATTAGAGCGAGATTGAAAGTGAGAGCGAAAGTGAGAATAGAAGTGACAAGCAAGAGTGGGAACAAGTTTGAGAGCGAATTCAGAATTGAGAGTGAAGTCAACAGTTAGAGCGAGAGCAACAGTAAGAGTGAAAATGAGAGTTAGAGCTAGAGTAACAGTAAATGCATAGCATAGCAAGTGTAAGAGTAAGAATGTGAGTGAACAGAAACGCGAGATTGCGAGTGAGATTGATAGTGGAGCAGGAGTGAGACTTAGTTAGAGCAAGAGTGAGAAACTTGATATTCGGCTGTTCTACAGTGTCTCACAGTGGATTGCCACTGCTTAAGAATGTTCTAACTTGCAATTTGAGTAGAAAAGTGAAATTTCAAATATTGTGTACTAATTACTAGTTACCTATAAAACACGATTTGATAACTATTAATAAAATAAGGAATAAACTACTAATGATATTTTTGTCCTATATTTTAGGTATTAAAATTATAAGTAATGCTGGAGGAATAAATCCTGATGGATGTGCTGAAGCTCTGCATAATGTGTCAAAAAAATCTGGAGTAGATTTAAAGGTTAGCTGTTTTCATTATTTTATCATTAGTTAACTGTTAAAGAAGCAAATTTTTTTTTATTTTTTAAGTTAGGTAGGTAGTTTGAATTTAACTTTTATTTGTATTAGTTTTTCCTTTTGATTAAGTTGGAAAGTAGGTATCCAAATTTTATTGTATTGTAACTTATTTTTCAGTTTAAATCATTATTGAGCTTATCATTGTTTTACTTTTGATTTTTTTGTATTTATTTACTTACGTTACTTATATATTTTAAGCCTAAAATGTGAGAAATATTAGGTCAAGTCACTAATCCTCCTATAGAGAGCAGGAAAAAAGATCATTTCATTCGCCTTGTTTACAAGAAAGATTGCAGTTCTAAAAAATGTTTACAACAGATGACATATTTTGAATTTTTTTTGTTCAAGCCGTCCAAAAACGTCAAACTTTGTTCTGGGTAACTATTTTAAATATATACAGATATATTAATATTTATATAATATATATATATATATATATATTATATATATATATATTATTATATATATATAATATATATTATATCTATATATATATATATATATATATATATATATAATATATAATTTTATAATATATATATATTATATAATATATATATATATATATATATAATATATATATATATAATATATTATTATAAAATACAGTATATCATATATAGAATGGCTAGTTTTAGGGTGTCGGGCTAGTTATTTACGGACAGTTGATTCAAGTAAAGTTTAGGGCTCTTTAACGGAGAACACAGGTGATTACGAAGCCCTAAATTGGAGTATTTACCTTTTTAGGGGGCCGAGCGATGGGGAGACGAAGGGGGGGGACGTTCATACCCACGCGAGGGGGGGATTAGTCCGCCGTATCCACGCTAAGAGCGACCCGGATCCTGACATCGGGTGAGTGGACTACCGTGGGTATTCGTTAGTGATATACCCAAAAAAAAACAAATAAATCCCAAAAATGAGTACATTTGGGACATTTATTCGCAACAACCTATTCGTACTGTATAAATCTCAAAACCATTTTGGACATTTGATATATATATACTATATATAAATATATATAGTATATTATATATATACTATATAGTATATAATATATATAAATAATATATATATATAATATATATAGTAAGTATATATTAAAGACACTCTGATATATATAGTATATAGAGCCTATCGATCTAGTGAGCTATGCCGTTGCACGCACATATCTATATACGGCTCACACACTGAAACTTTGGATAGTCTCTCGCGAGTCCTCCGAAGAAAGGAATAGATTTTCTTAGGCGACGTATGGATACGGAGGCGGGGTACTATTATAGAGCCGATTGATATATAATTTTTATTATAAATTAATATATTGTTATATATATATATATATATTATAATCAGTGTTATATATATACTTATAATATATATATATCTATATATATCTGATTATCGACTAGATATCGTTCGATAGATATCAATAATCGATAGATATCGATATTGATAGTATCGATATCGTATATTATGATATACACTCACAAGTCTAAGGTACGACAGACAGCGGACAATATATGAGATATAATGATAGCTAGCCGAGATATATTATATATACATATAATATATGATATATATATATATATAATATATATATATTTATATTATTAAATATATATATATTATATTAATATACAGGCTGGGTGACGAACTACTGTTGACGACTGTACGTACTCGTATTTAATTATTATTATTATTATTAATTATTATTATTATTATTATTATTATTTTATTATTATTATTATTATTATTATTATTATTATTATTAATTATTTTTGAAACGGCACGTGTAAAACCAAAGATTAATATTATTCATTAATTTATAAATTGAAACTGACTCAATAACTTAATAGATTAAATTATATATAAATTATAATGAGTTAAATAAATTAAACATAATAATAATTAAAATAAGAATAAATTAAAATTTAAATAAATAATTTAAAAAATTTTAATAAAAAATAAGAAATATGCAATAATAGGAAATGAAACTAGCAGAGGTTGGCATTCCGCAATTTAAGTCGGCAATTCCACAATTCCGCAATTGCGGACTACAAAAAAATTTGCGAAATTGCGATTGGGATAATTTGAAAAAAGCTGCGGAATTGCATAGCAGAATGCCTATACCATTCCGTAATTTAAATCAGCAATTCCGCAATTCCGCAATTAGCAGACTACCAACCCTAAGGTTTGTTTGATTTTAGTCCTTATACTAGGGCATGTATTAGTCTTAGATATGTATTAAAATAATTTGGCAAATATAAATAATTTCATTTAATTTGGACAATTTGGTTATATATATATATATATATAATATATATTTCTATATTATTTTTTACATATAATAAACTATATATTAATATATTATATAATATATATATATATATATATATATATATTATATATATATATTACATAGTCCTACAACTTTCAGGTTGACCTTCAAGGGGAGGTTTGAGCACCTGTTTGTGGACATGAATCTGCTGATGGCCACAGCCATCCACCTCCATTTCAAACTTCCAGTCGTTGGATATCTGAATGAGGACTTGAAGAAGACCATCAGGAGGAGAGTTATCAGTGAGGTGCTGATAAACGTGTTTCCTGGTCACGACAACGACGGTGCCGCAAAAGAGCAGGAACAGATGGAAGACGACCCCTTCTATTACATGAAGGTGAATGACAACCATCCTCTGGCTCCAGACCATCTTGAGGAGGACTGAAGAAGAACTTTAAGAGCAACAAGCTGCAGGTTGAAGAAGACCATCCCTCTGTCTATGGACCTGTTCCCCCAGCAGCACAGAAAGGACTGTGTGAACCTCTTTATCAAGTATAACACCCCTGACCCCTCCTCCGCGACTGTGGAGAGACTGTTCAGCTTCGGCTCTGATATTCTCAGGCCCAAAAGGTCATCCCTGACTAATTAGAACTTTGAGAAGCTGGTGCTTGTGAATGGAAATATACACCTCTTGAATTTGAAGTGTCTGTGCCAGATGAAGGAGAAGGAGGAGGAGGAGGACAACAACAATGACCAATTAGTAATTACAATTAGGGTTACATTATCTAAATATATATATATAATATATATATATATATAAATATATATATATAATATATATATATATATATATATATATATATATATATATATATATATATATATATATATATATTTTTTTTTTTTTATATATAAATTTAAGGATGTTATAAAAATTGTTAATTGTTATATATAAAAATAACATTGAAATATTAAAATTATATAAATATAAGGTAATTTTATTGGAAATTATGTTTTTAACTACCAATAAAAGATTAGCGGACTATTGCAGACTTCAGTAGTGGAAAAAAATTAGTAGCGATAGAATTAGCTGGTTTGCGATAGCGGACTGGCGAAGCAGAAAAAGTTTTCTGAACTTAGGAGTTGCAGAAATTTGATAGTGGAATGGCGAAGAAGAGAAAGTTGAGAAATTGCGGAATTGCGATAGTGGACTGGTGAAGCTGAAAAAAAGCTTGCGGAATTGCGAACTGCGGAATGTTCAACAAAGTTAACGCAATTTCGAATTGCGGACTTACAAAAAATTTGCGGCCGCACACCTCTGGAAACTAGATTTGAAAATTAAATTTTTTATACTTAAAGAATAAAGTACATCAAAGAAAAATACATAAATAATAAAAAGTAAACTTAAAAAAAACGACAATGTAAAAGAAAGGACAGAGAGAGAGAGAGAGAGAGAGAGAGAGAGAGAGAGAGAGAGAGAGAGAGAGAGAGAGAGAGAGAGAAGAGAGAGAGAGAGAGAGAGAGAGAGAGAGAATGTGTATGTATTTCTATGAAAGAGAGAGATGTGTGTATGTGTTTGTATAAGAGAGAAAGAGAAAAAAAGAAGAGAGATATGTGTATGTGTTGTATGAGGCAGAGAGAAGAGAGAGAGAGAGAGAGAGAGAGAGAGAGAGAGAAAGAAGAGAGAGAGAGAGAGGAGAGAGAGATGAGAGAGAGAGGAGAGAGAGAGAGAGAGGAGAGAGAAATAGAGAGAAATGTGAGTATGTGTTTGTATGATAGAGAAAGAAAAGAGAGTGAGAGAGATGTGTGTGTGCATGTGTTTGAATGAGAGAAAAAGAGAAAGGAGAGAGAGAAAGAGAGAGGGATGTGTGTATGTGTTTGTAATGAGAGAGAGAGAGAGAGAGAGAGAGAGAGAGAGAGAGAGAGAGAGAGAGAGAGAGAGAAGAGAGAGAGAGAGAGATGTGTATGTGTACGTTTTGTATAGAAGAATGACACAAAATATGACTTAATAATTTAAAGTCTAGGAAAAGGAGAGAGAGGAGAGAGAGAGAGAGAGAGAGAGAGAGAGAGAGAGAGAGAGAGAGAGAGAGAGAGAGAGCATTTACCTCTGGAAAAAGAACCTCATTTGGGCCTTAAATTGCTCACAGAGAATTTATGGAAGACAGTCGAGACGGTTAATAACACAGCGGTTATGAATAATGTATTAAGTCTGTTTACATTACAAAAACGCCGAAAAAAAACATTTATTCTCTTTAAATAATATAATAATAATAATAATAAAGTATAATAATAATAATAATAATAATAATAATAATAATAATAATAATAATAATAATAATAATAATAATAATAATAATAATAATAATAATAATAATAATAAAAATAAATAATAATATAATGATAATTAATAATAATAATCATAAATTATAATGATAATAATAATAATAATAATAAATAATCAAATATAATAATAATAATAAAATAATAATAATAATATAATATAATAATAATAATAATAATAATAATAGAGAAATATATATTATAATATATATATATATATATTATAATATATATATATATATATAATATACATATAATTAAATATATATATATATATATATCAATATATAATACATATATATATAATAATATATATAATAATATATATAATATATATAGTATATATTTATATATATATAATATATATATATATATATATATATATTAATATATTATTATATATTTACTATATATATATATATATATATATATATATATATATATATTTAATTAAGTATAATAAAAAAAGAAATAAATATAATGAATGCGTTAAT
>JABUQX010028725.1:25000-30000 GCA_015478945.1 Trachelipus rathkii | reverse complement strand
TCTTTATAACGGTGATCTAAGTAAGTTGCAATAGTGTGAAGGCTCCACGAACTTCACGCCTGCTGATAATCATTGAGTCATCATTACACAGTTGAGTCGAGTACCATGGTCTCACATTTAAAGTTTGCGTTCAGCATTCTCTAAGTATTTTTATTATAAAATTCTTATCAAATCCTACAATAAATAAGCCGCCGCAACATTCCGCAGAGGCAAAGCGGGTGGGGATCTTTAATAATGTGCGAATGCTCCGCTGATGCGGCTATTACCTGCATCACTAATATATATATAATTGGAAAGTTTTAAGACAGATGGCACTATTGCTCAAGAAGAGGGGCTATTTAAAAGGTCTGTTGTTGTACGGGAAGCTTGTTTTGTCTTTGAAATGTACTGAAAAGATCAGCGGCGATATCTTTCCTCATACCTAGTTCATCCTTGGAGTGAAGACTTGTCGTGTTCTGTGGAGGATTGCCTTGGAGTCTTCAATTGAGTCAAAATTCGTTCAAAATTTTTCTTTAATAACTACTGGTTTCCCTTTTCAGCGAAATTTCAATTTTGGAATCACTTTAGAAGTCAGGCAAGGCTTATTATCAGGGGAATAGGGTGATTGAGGAAGCACAGGTATTTTGGAATTTTGGTCAAAAATTTCCATGATCGGAGAAAGCCACATGAGACGGTGCGTTGTCGTGGTGAAGGACCCAATTTTTGTTTCGCTAGAGTGCATGCCTTTTCTTCCTCACTTTTTTCGAGCAAAGGCTGTAGAAAACTTTTATAGTTATTCCTTTAGTTGACTGTCTGCCCTTAGGGGAAAATTTCGTATGCCATGATACCCATAGAATCAAAAATAACCCATCAACATTAGTCTTCACATTCGACCAACTTTGTCGCTCTACAGTAATTTGAACCTTCCACTGAGATGATTGTACCCTTGTTTCTGGACCATACCCATAAACCCATGATTCGTAGCCTGTAATTACCCTATTTAACAAATCTGGGTCACTTTTTACCCGAATAATCAGGTCTTGGGACACTTCAAGTCGGTTTGTTTCTGCTTTGTCTGACACAAATTTGAAATGAAATATTCGCGGACATTTCAAAACTTCAGTTAAAATTGACTTGAATCCGCGTACATAGAAACTTAAATTCAGTTCATCAGACCTCTCTCTAATTGTAAGTCTAAAGTTAGAGGAGCCACTTAAATCGAGAACTTTCACAATATTTTCGTTGGTTGTTGAAGTGGAAGGCCGGCCGGACCGGGGGTTATCTTCGACTGATTCGCGGCCATCTTTGAATCTGTTGAACCAGATAAAAAACATTTGACCGGCTCAGACATTTATCCCCGTAAGCTATTTTAAAGAGTTTTATAGTCTCCAAAGCTGATTTCCCGGTTTTACAACCAAACCTTACACTCACGAGTTGTTCCGTTTTTTCAGCCATTTTGAGAAATCAAAAATCGGCCGAGACATGACAACATACCTTCACTCACCAGGATGCAACTAGCACCACCTGTCTTAGAAAACTTTCATTATCAGCAGTAGTACTATATATTATATAATACTATATATAATATATATAATATATATATATATATATATATATATATTATATATATTATATATATATATATATAATATATATATATATATCATATATACTATATATATATATATTATATTAATATATATATATTTCCAATAACCTATGATGGCCCCATATGTTTTAAAAGTTCGAATCACAAAAATATGTTTTGAGAAAAGATAAAAAGAAATAAAACAATATAATAATATAATAATCGTGTTTCTTCTATAAAATAAATCAAAGCTTATTGGAAACTGAGACAACCTTGGCCTTCCAATGACACTAATTTAAAAAAAACTTATTCTCTTTTATTTATTTCTTCAATATGCTGCGTACATCAATTCATCTGATATATAACAAACAACGATCGCCAGAAACAACTTAGAACTCGATAATTAAACTTATTTAATGGATTAAGCCTTTTCCCCTATTTTTCCCTCCCCCCCCCCAAATTATTGTACTTAATCATATGAAAGAGACAGATTTTTCCCTCCCCCAAAATTATTGTACTTAATCATATGAAAGCGACAGATTTTTATCATTTGTGAAAATATGAATTACTTGCTTGCTTCGTTGCAAGATGTTCTCTTCAGATAGAAGTATATTGCCATGCTTTCTCAAGAATTCGGTGTGAATATTGGGAACTCAAGGCTTGTTCATTGTGGTTCCTTCTTCTTTCCAGCCCCCTCTCTTCTGTGGAACTCTCTGCTCTTCATCTGTTTTTCCTATAGTATTTAATCTCCCTCTCTTCAAGATATACGTTTGCGGTCACCTCAGATATTTGCGTTAGGCTGTGATTGGATTGGTTTTCCTATTATTATTATTAATTTATTATATTATTGATTAATTATTAATTATTATTATTATTATTATTAGTTATTATTATTATTATTGTTATGTGCTTTGTTATTGTTATGTTGATTGTTATTGGTTATTGTTATCTGTATTGTTATTGTTATATTATTTTATTAATATTATTATTTATTATTATATTATTTTATTATTATTATTATTATTATTATTATTATTATTATTATTATTATTATTATTATTATTATTATTATTATTATTATTATTATTATTATTATTATTATTAAAATTAATTTAATATTAATATTAATATTAATATTAATATTAATATTAATAATTAATTTAAATTATTTATTATTTAAATATTAATATTTAATATTAATATTAATATTATATTATTATATTATTATCATTTATTTTTATTATTATTATTATTATTATTATTTTTATTATGTATTTATAGTATTATACTTACATTATAGGATAATTATTTTTTTTATTTCATTTTTAATTGTTATTTTTTTTTTTTTTTGCCTTTCCTTGAAACGGGCTCTTCCGCACCCTACAATTGTATTAAAAATACCTTATATTTATATATATATTATATATATATATATAATATATATATATATATATAGTATATTATATATATATATATATATATATATATATATATATATATATATATATATATACATTATATATATATATAATATATATATATATATATATACTATATATATATAATTAAATATATATAATATATTATATATTATTATATATATTATATATATATATATATATATATATATTATATCTTATTATATTATTATATATAATATATATATATATATTATAGATCAGGCCAGATCTGAATATATAATTTGAGTAAAAATTTGAAGCATGTTAAATTTTTTAGAAAAATGAACGAAATATTTAAAAATAGCTATCATAATAAAGAAAAAATATATATTTTTTCGACTGTTATTTTTTATTCGTTGTTGAGGAGAAGCAAGGGAAGGAGGGGAGAAGAGAAGAGGGAAATCCCATATCCCCGTAGGAAAATGGGGTAAATGGAAAAATCAGTTTCACTGAGAGAGAATTTCAAAATTGATTTAAAGAAAGAGGATTAAAATTTTTTTTTTTTTTTTTTTTTTTTTTTTTTTTTTTTTTTTTTTTTTTTTTTTTGTTAACTTTCGTTCTGATCATTTTCCGATATGATTTTTCCAATCCTACCTATAAATATCTATATATATATATATATATATATAATATTATATATATATATATATATATACATATATATATATATATATATATATATACTATATATATATTATACTATATATATATATATATAAATATTATATTTATATATTTATATATATTATATATATATATATATATATATATATATAATATATATTAATATATAATATATATATTTATATATATATATATATATATATATTATATATATATATATATATAATATATATATATATATATATTATATATATATATATAGTATATATATATATATATATATATAAAATAGATAATATTGATAATGATTAATAATAATAATAATAATAATAATAATAATAACTAATATAATAATAATAATAATAATATAATATTAATTAAAATAATAAATTAATAATATATAATAATAATATAATAATAATATAATAATAATAATAATAATAATAATTAGTGAGCGCTGCCTGCCTGAGTCATCATCCTCGCCAGTTGGTTGTTAGAATTTGTTCTGTGAACATCTAATGCTGTTTATTTGTCCTGAGATTTTAGTTCATTGTAAGTGTTAAACGCTTTAACAAGTGGTAATGCACTGACATTGTGTTAATCATCCTGATTCCTTTTGCTGCATTTGTTGTGAGATAACCTTTGAAAAACAGAAAAGTGATTTCACTCCTCTCATTAAGAAGTGTTATGAGCTTTACTTTGGGATGCCCGAGTTGGTGACCAAGATAAAACATGGGCTGCGCACGTTTGTTGTATCGCTTGTGTCACACTCCTCAAAAGTTGGACAAAAGGTTCTAAGCACATAAATTTTGCTGTGCCAATGATTTGGCGGGAACCGAAAGATCAGTCTACAGAATGTTACTTTTGTCTCACAAATATTTGTGGCATCACATTGTGACATACCCTAATTTACCATCTGCATGAGACCTGTGCGTCAAAGTGAAGATAATATCATGCTCACTGATAATGAACAAGATCCCATGGAGTTTGCAGATTCTCACGTAAGACTTAATCCAAACTTTGAAGCTTCCTGTTGTTCGTCTTCTGAACCACATTTACTTAGACAATGAGATCTAAATGAAATTGTCAAAGACTTGAAGCTATCTTAAAGGCAAGCAGAAATATTAGGCTCCAGATTGAAGGGATGGAATCTTCTCCACAAAAAAACACAAGTATGTGTTTCTAGAGAAAGGCACAGCTAATTTAAGGATTTCTTTTCCCTTGCAGATGAACTTGTTTTTCGTAATAACGTTTCTTCTATAATGGATGCACTTGGTCACGAATACAAAACAGAGGAGTGGCGTCTGTTCATAGATTCGTCTAAAGTCAGCTTGAAAGGTGTACTTCTT
>JABUQX010028725.1:0-15000 GCA_015478945.1 Trachelipus rathkii | reverse complement strand
GTGGAATGTATAAAAAGAGGTGAATGACTCATGAAGGACATATAACTGAGTATAATAAAGAGAAAAAAAAATAGTTATATAGGCCATATAATGATAAGGTAGATACTTTATTGCAAGTGAAGACATACGTGAAGATAAAATCTTACTATCAATAAATCTATCACTTTTCACCTCCACATGGTCACAGTAAAGCTAGATTTAACGCACCACTTTCTGTGGCAGGACAAGGCACACTCACCACAACGCAGGCAAATCAACACTGCTACCTCAACGCAATCACCTACACAACAAAATAGACTCCTAGCAACTATACCAAAACAGTCTCAGACTAATGATCCACCATACTGAAACAACCAGTTCTTAGACATAGCCAATGTAATGTAATAGAGTCTGATTAATTGTATAAATTAACTCAAGAAGTAAGATTACTTCTCCTGAATCTATACACTCTAGAAAAGGTGAAGTCAATTCTTATCTAATCTGCAACGTGATGAGAATCGAAATTTAATTATAGGTGATCTAGATTCTCTCTTTGCAATCAACTTCCTTTACAGTTCTCAAGTTTGTATAGTGATACTCTTGCAATAATGATATTGAATTAAAATAAACTTCACTCATAATGGAATGGAGATAATAGACTCAAATAGAATATAGAAAATACCACCGTCTTATAGCTACCTTCGATTAAATTAAAAACATATATTGAGTATCCTAGAGTAAGATGTGAATATCAACTCTGGTGAGAGATATGTAATAATATAATCTCATAGTGAACTGGGAAACTGCATTAATAATATATACAGGTTAGAAAATGAATACAGCAATAATACTGCCATCTATCCGTTCGCATAATGCCTTCTGTATGGGAATTCTAATGTGATCGAACTGCAGAAGTAGTTTGCTCAGCAATGATGTAGTGTGTACTGGTGCGAGTTCCTTCTGTTGCGGCTTATCTCCTCTGTACATGTAACCCCTTCCCTATATCAGCTGAGGTCCTCCATGACCCGGAATGTTAATCATCTTCAATGAAGTATACTCACTAAGTATGGATTACTAATAACAGTGTGAAGGTAAATATCTTCTAAATTCCTTCTAACTCTCAAATGATAATTCTTTGATAAACTCTGTTGCCTCACAAGCAAATAGTTTTGTAATGGAGTTAGTGTTAATGGTAATGGTATCGATAAGTTAGGAGTCTATAGGGGGTTATGTAATTAGTGTAATGATATTGACAATTCTTATATCACAACTATCTAGACTAAGCTCTCCAAAAAATACTACTATGCCCATTAACTGTAAGGTTATCCTGCGCCGTTAGTGCGTTTGATACGTGATCACATCAGTGATTTCTTTAAGGTAACTAATTACCTTGATGGGTTTTCACGTATATATATTACTTTTATATACATATTAAGTACAAATAATTAATACAACAACCCGTTAATCTTTTTAGTAATCCCAGAGAAGAAAACAGAAAATACAAACGCTCCATAAGAAGTGTGCTGTGAGTGAAGCCGTAGGCTCTAAAGAAATAAATTCATATTTAACTTCCTCAGACTCTCACTTATATCAGCTAGTTTAATTTCGATATAATCGAATTGATGAATATAAATATAGTTCGTATAATATAGTTTATAGTCTAAATAGATGAGAGTCATTTTCATTCTTTTTATAAATGTGTGTGAATATTCCGTTTAACATCTCACTATTCTTTTTCGTGAGTGAGTTATGTAAAATGTATATTAGTGAGAAAGTCTACCAGTTCTTATCTCCTTATAATATCCCTTCACAGTTAGTAGGTTTATCAATGAGTCTAATAATATATAACATAATACATAATGTACACTCCCGTTTCTCGGGATATATATATTCATGAGTGGCTTATACTGATTTCAGTATTAGAACATTTAGCCAAGTTGCATTATTAATCAACAAAACAAATGTTGTCCGTGTATCTCAAAATGGACTACTGGTACAGAGTGATATAAATCATAATGACGGATACATATCGGTATATAGTCTGACAATCATTTTAAATTCTACAGCAAAATATTGTGAGATGCAATGTAATCTATCAATATAAACACCATATATATTAGGTGAATAGGGATAACCATTTGCAATGGTCAGGATTTGGATGAGAAGAAGATACTCTCAGGGAGAACCTCTTAAATACTCTTATATAGAGATAATCCATAGACCCTAAATTACTACATATTCCTCTATGTAGCTTCCTATAAAATGAAGTACATTATATACAGATGGAAAGAACCTGCACCGTCTCTTATGGAGAGAAAACGCTTCTAAAATCGCTGATTGCAGCCTCACAACTGAGGAGTTATCCATGTAATGACAATTCCCATGAACGATTTACATAGAAAGATAAAATCTTTGTTTAAGGTTAGCTCATACTTAATAAATCACCAATCTCTGACGTTATAAGTCTTTGGTGACTACTGATTTATAGTGGGCTAGATGAGCCTCACTAACATTACCCCACTCTCAAATCTGAATAGTTGAGTGATAGTACACGTCCTCAATTAGGTTGCCCGTTACCTCGATATAGTATTCAAGGTGACACAATTAGCCCAAGAGATATCGAAATAAACATATTCTATGGAATTCTTAAAGCCGGGCTTATAGAAGCGCAGGAGTAAATCCCATATATACTGATATTCTGAGTCCTTGAGTTATTATATCCTACGTATAAGTAAATAAAACCTTGATGGGAAGCTTATATTATAATTGAGATTATATTAATGTATTAAGTAAATTACCGTAAAGCTGTTATATATGAGATATATAGGTAACTAAGACATGAATTACCTATTTATCCTTACTCATAATATTTAATAATGGAATCATTAATGATCTTAAATAAATAATTTTGGATAAATATATAATTTTTATCCATCTCTATATATATAGATCTTATTGTCTACGCAGGTATTATCAAATAGCCATATGGAGAGCCTCACGGTAGATAATGTAAGTGTGTTACTATGAAAGAATAACTGTGCTTTCTCTTACCCTATCATTCGCGCGAGTATGATAACTTGAAAATGGTACCTACACCTTGGGTAGTGTAATAAATGAAACTAGTCTCAATGTACCTAATACATATATCCAACGTGGTATGATATGTGTTGCTTTGTCTGGTATAGTTACCATGGTTACCAGTTGAGTGATAGGTGTAATCCTGTGATATAGACATTTACTATAATACTTATGACAAAACTGATTATAGAGGATACACCTTTCTATAATTTACATTGTATAATCTGGTATCTGTCGGCCCTAGAGCAAAAAATGTATAGGTGATTATATAAACTAAAACCTAATATAAAAATACCCATCTCTGTACATACGGGTAAAGCTTAGTATATTCTTATAGGTCATAATAAATTTCGCAAAAATAAGTGAGTGATATATTTCTCCCTTACATGAAAAATTTTATACAAGTAAGCTACCTAGAATTTCCTGTTTCCGTCTTACGGTATTATAACATATATTACGGTGCTAGTGTGTGCGCGGCGTCGTCACTTTAGGAAATTATAAACTTTGAGCGTAGAGGTTGCCATATTTACTTTATTGTCACTACTCACACTACCACGAACATTGACAGCCTAACACGCATCTTCATACTTCGCACATATCATCTATGCGTCCAACGAGCTGGCGTAGGCGATAAGTCGCTTATACATAAATATGACTCCTATGAAATTAGTTACAACAGGACCTTATTCGAGAAAGCACTAAAACAATCATCTGGTGATTATATAAACCCTACCGTAGTATATTGGTGTGAGTTTACCTCGGATGTAATTTAGCCCTAATTACTGTTTCTACTCCTTTTATGGATTGCAATGTGGTACAGCGTTTCCGAAATAGGGGCTGTGTGTGTTGTTGTTTGCTGGTGCGGCAATCCAATCAGGGGAAAGGGATATAGTCCCGATGTTGTGTTTTATTCCATGATGCTTTTGCTGCCGGCCTCAACGGAACTTATGCGTGATTGTATAAAGAATTGACTGCCTTACGATGGGCAGTCAAATCCCTGCGTCCTTTCCTTCGCGGAGTTAAGTTTACTATATTCACTGATCATATGCCTTTAATATACCTACAGAACATGAGCCTAGTAGATGGTCGTCTGGCTCGCACTATGGAGGAACTTTATGAATATGATTTTGACATTAAATACATATCCGGCAACAAAAATATTGTTGCTGATGCCCTTTCCCGTTCCCCAGTAATTGAGAATTCTACCGAGGTCGGAATGGATGATATGACTTGTGATTACATCCCGGTGGGTTATTTTTCCTATTGAGAGTGAGCGGGCTGGCGGATTCGTTTTAGTACAATGCTTGGTGTGTAAGTATGTGTGTCTTCACACGACCACATATACAGATATATATATATAATGCGAAGTTGACTCTCAGCACGGGAGAGAGCATTACTCCTCAACGCTCGCTACAACAACTATAAAAAGTAAACATATAATGCATTACTCTTTGTAAAAGCAGAAATACATATATGCAAAAACTTAACACTTAGGCTTTTTCAAAATCTTCCTCTGAATGTGATATAAACAAAAGTATACAACTCTCCATTCCAGAAATTTATCAATTCACCAGTTGTATTATATAGCTATTTCATTAACCTATACATTAACATTACAAAATCGTTATTGTCAAAATCGCGTGTTTAATTTATCTTTAAACCCTCCTAGTAGGAGTTGATATTGATAAACCTCTAAAGAACAAAGCACGGCAGACATTTTAATATTAAATGTGATTTATATGATGAGAGTTAAGAAAAATATGGCACTCAACTTTCGGTCGTGTGTCATCGGACATGGTTAAATTTAAAAATACATCTTATATAAGAGATTTCCACTACATGTCGTCTACTCACTTAACATGCCATTTCGCCAAGTGATTATTCTACAACAGAGTAAAATAAAGCAAACAAAAAAAATACATGACCAATAAGAGGCTCTTCTCAGATCCTACTATCCACATACAAGCGACGATATTGACTATATCTAGGTTAATAATAATAATTTGTATAAAATTATTAGGCTAAATCAGCTTCTCATGCTTAGAGATACCACATGATCAAAGATTGTGAATACAAGTATAGTTCTTAGATTTGAAAGTTGTTTTATCGTTACTATTTTGTATCTAGGTTTTCATTACTTACCTCTTATCTTCACACTAGGAAAGATGGATCATACTGGTATACTGTCAATTATAATTATCTTGATTTTATCCCTCTCTGTGTTCAATAAGAAACACCTCAAACAGTAATAAAGTAAATCAGTAATACTCTTATATGAGTACATATTCTAGTTTTCTAGCCCTTAGCTCACCTGACCCTTAAATTTTTTTACGTGTTATAGTGCTACATTACAATAGAATGTTAGTAGTAGGAGAAGAAACGCGTAAGAATATCCTTACTGTTTATCATGATACAACATTAATCTAATTATCTTCTATACGTTTAATGTCTCTCTTCTCTCTTTTAATTGTAGCGCGAGTGAGAGATAAATATATACCGCATTTCTCCATATACCCTTTACTATGGTCTAGCTTTCAAGTTTATGACTCTCGTGTCTGTCACTAGGACTCTTCGCGCGGATTAAAAAGAAATTTTCCACTCAAAAGTATCAATGAAACATCCTTGATACTGAGGGGTATCCAGTGACCCTTTTTTTGCAAGGTTAGGCACCGAGCGCATAAAAAAAGGAATAGTAGTTCGTACTGATTATATATAGATACATGAGATGGGAGCGAGTGTGAATAATGATACATGCTGAGCGAATATTATTATGAGCAATCTCGCAGTCCCGCCTTCACTTCTAGATAAAGATCATTCGAATGCTCTAAAAAGACCATATAGCCATGGAGGATTCCAGTCCTAGACTAAACGTAAGTGAGTGTATTAATTTGTATTACGGTCTTGAAAGTATCCATTTCTCCTCCCCATTTTAAATATTATATATTACATAATGTGGTTATAATTTAATTAATACCTGTCATCTTCGTCTGTTATTCTTTCTCACGTTCAATATTTTCAAAACTGTATATACAATAGATAACAAGTAGGATTGCGTTATGCTATAATGATTAATAAGTTCCACTAATATTGGTTCCGAGAGTATTCTCTGAGCAAGAATTCTATATAGATGCCGATATCTGAATTCTTAATACAATAGCAAAAGATACTATCTGAGTCACAATTTACTTTTGGGGATCGCGTAGAAAAGATTTTTGAAGATGTTATTCCTTAATACCAGATACTACTCAATCATTTTTACTTACGTCATATATTTGTCGTAAATAGCCTCCTCTCAAAAAACAAATGATACCTATTGAATGTCAATAGCATTTAGTAAAAACCAACACTAAAAAGACCTTTAAATCTGGTTCTCACCCATAAACATATACCATTGACCTACGAGATTGTTGGAGTTTATTAAATAATACTCTCTCCGTTTAAATTGTATGATATACATTGATCCAAGGACTAATGCTAACGTTCTCTTATCAATTATAAATTCATACCTATTTCATTCTCTTTCTATATATCACTGCTATGCGCTCTACTATTTATATATGTTTAACCATTATATACTCTCTAACAGGAAACACCTCTACACACAAACTAATCTCGATTAATGAGTGTACTTCTCAGTACATAACACTGTCACAGATGAGGCAAAATTACCTATAGTACTCATCCCCTTATAGCGTCTCTAACACTTGTAATATCTAGACTTCTCCTCTCTAATTACTATGGTCTGAGTGTATAAAACTCAGTTTAGAGATTCGTCGTATACTCCGCAGGGTGTCAGTTTTTTCGGAAATGATAAGACCTACTTTGAGAAAAAGATACAAACCGATACATGATTAAATTCTTGATTATTATCGGACTCAAAGCGCTCTCGACAATTTAGTTCCGTTACCATGTCGGACTCAGAAGCGACCGAACCTACGTGGTTTCTGCACTGTCAACGATATGACCCTTATTATTAACATATGGTCTACTTAGCCACACACATATAGACCCCCATATAGTCTCAGAGAAATAGATCACCTCTCTCACTCACAAGTACCATTGAGCACTCATAGTTATCAAGAGCCCATACTATATCGAGTAAAACACACACTGATCCTTAATACATCATAGAAAAAGGTGCGTCTACGAAATTCGGTGTACTCGATTTTAATACACAAACAACACATAAAATCTGTGGATCAACATTATAGCACACAAAAATCAAAACGAAGAAGCTAAGCCCTCTAAATATGAGAAAATCACTCACTATAATAAAAGCGAGAACAGTCTGTAAAACTTCAACACAACCATTTTTACTACATAACATATGAAATATCCACGCGTGCGCTCGCTCGCGAGACAGCACTATACTCTATACATTCTCTTGATATTCTCTGATAATATTTACCGAGCTGCTCTCTTATTAGATAACTATCTCTTACATATATATATACATATATATTACACTATTGCACTTATATACTAGTAACAATACGAGAAACCTACACATATAGCGACTGACACGCGGCGATAAAATAGATGTGAAACTGAGAGCGTCTACTAATAATAAATGTAAGCAGCTCTCAATTACTATATATAGAATTATCAGATGACTATATATCTTCCTCTGAGTGCGCCGACTAGTGCGTAGTTTCACACATACACAAAGTTAAAAATTGTACTCCATTATATAATGAATATATTCTTATATATGCGTCATACATAGACTTCTCTTTAATATGAGGTGTTTTATATATATATAAAGTTATCAATAGTATCATATATGGAGTGAACATATAACATATAAAAACTCCACATTTCTCGAATTACTATAACAAAGAGACCTTGTCCATGGATTCCCCTTTGTTATATGATGGATTACACCCAACTCGTCAGTTCTTTTACTATTTAACTAATAGTATGGACATAAATATTATTCCACTTTATGGTGAGTGTACATATACGAGATAAACATCATATATACACACAGCTAGACTCTCTGACTCACGTACTTCACGATAGTCACATAAACGTCACTCACTCACACACGAGATAGAAAAGTCTAAAACCTTTATTACATTATTAATACCTCGTACATAGTATATAAATTACCAGCGAGTACTGAAGACATAATTTACTTATGATGTAACTACATCAATACCGTATTTATCTACTTTCATTATCACAAACTCATCTAAATTCTTTAATTCATACAACCTTCTACTTCCTTAATATACACAAACCCGTATAACGTATGAGAAAATACTATTTACAACTACCTTTTTACTCTGGGACTCAGACCACGTTATTATTATATATAAATGACCAGTATACTATATATACCTATATACAAGTCTAGTTACAAAATTATAATACTCCTAAGTAAACACTCAATTTGAGACCAACTTCATATAACCTCATTTAATGCACCAGTTTATCCCTTCAACTCACTTCAATATTAAAATATCCTCACTACTACTATACGTATTTTTATCTGGTAAACCAGACTCTAGTCGTACTCTGGTTCCCCAAAGTCACCATGATACTATG
Organism: Trachelipus rathkii; assembly: GCA_015478945.1. Classification (NCBI taxonomy): domain Eukaryota; kingdom Metazoa; phylum Arthropoda; class Malacostraca; order Isopoda; family Trachelipodidae; genus Trachelipus; species Trachelipus rathkii. The sequence continues at coordinate 6,393 of JABUQX010028725.1, read as the reverse complement.
AATCCTCTTATATAGTTAATATTATTCAATATTAATCCATCCCTAGGTATATATATTATCAAAAAACTCCTCTAAATCCTCAGTATTCCCCTATTCTACTCTATTAATTATCACTCCGTCTATCTTGTGGATGCGTTAATGCCTGAGATTCTGTACTTGACCCAGAAATAAATTTATAAATAATAACTTAAGGTCAAGACTAATACGTTTGGAATACGTTAAATAACTTCGCGTTGGGGGAATGGTCATCGTATATGGTGTAGTATACAACAGAGTATAGTTCATATATACAATTTGGTAAAAAATGATTAAAATGAGGAGATTGTATGGTCATATTAAATTGGTCCACCTTTAAATCAATAATCTCACACCTTTAATATAAATAATTAACATAATTGACTATACTTCAACTCCTCTCTCGAAATACCTTGTTTTAAACACGGACTTAAATTGTATCATTTAATAAAAGTTTTACATACCTGAGTATCCCCAATTTAATCAACCTATAACTATATATATACCTCGGAAGAATTAAAACTTAAGTCTAATGCTCTGTTATATTTAATACATTGATCTTCGAAAGTAAGGGTTGTGAGTGTTATATTAAGCTTTTAAAGTTGGGAGGGAGTTGATGTATAGAGGATATAATTGTTGTGAATATATCCATTGTGCGATGCTGGAGAATTATACTCTTTTTTATCTACTTAATATATTTGAGTCATTCAGCTAAATCATAAAAATTATATTTAGATTATTAGATGGAAAACTGAATTTAATTATTATACTAGTGAAAATAACAGTAGAATTTATGATTTAACTCGTTTGAGACATTTGTTTTGAGACCTTGTTGGATATCAGTATTATTTAATATACTATTTTTATATATTTTTATTATATTATGTTATTCAATTTACTTATTAACACTCTTATTTATAATATATGTATTTTATTAATTATTAATCTAATTAATTACGATTAATTCTTTTCATATTATATTTATCATTATGTATTAAATTTATTTTTGACATTTTCCATTTTTGAAAGATATATTTTTTTATGTGTATCTTTTCAGTATTTTCCATAATTCCACATTTTGTATTCTTTGAAAGTATATTTTTGATTTACTGATTCATTACCAAATACGTAAAGTCACGTAAAATCATAAAATTACATCTTCCTGACACTCTGATGAAATAAAGTGACGTCTGACGAAATTAATCGACGTCTTCTGACGATTTTTTCACTTGAAATTCTAAGCCATTATTGAACCATTATAAATATAGGGAGAGAATACTGACACTTACAATTAAGTCAGGTTGGATTGTAGTGTTTTGTGGATGCGAGTTAGATATAATAATTGCGCTATAATGAATTTGTATAAGAGTGATACTTACCTTCCACAGAATAAAATTATTCCAGTTTCGTCGTGTGTCAGGTACTCATATTTTTCGTTTATATAGCTGTTATCGATAACAAGTAACTCCCTACTCTAAAGTTGAATATATAATCGTACTGCAGATATTGACTCAGACTATTATGAACAAATAAACAAGGCACCCCTCTCGACGCTTAATATAATATATATCTATTATCAGGTTTTAGGCGTAAGACTCCCATCTTATATTTCAATTTATTATTTAAAAATAATAACATATAATTTAGTTAATGATATCAATATATTTTAAATATTAAAATATTATAAATATTCAATTCTATGTAAATAACAATCTTAAATTCCTGTTAAATTTTTACAGGGTTTATTTTGTATTTGTAGGTATATTATGTCGCATTTACATATATTGAGGATACAGGATCCATCTTTTAGTTCGAATTCTTAATGCTGTATGACCAAAGCCCTCTCATTCATGAAGGTTCTTTATTTTTGAATTCTTATATATGTGTAGGCCATCTGTTACTCTCCTGACGTCTTTTGTTTGGATTCGTAAATCTTAATATATTTGCTATAGGTCCCTTGTGAGCCATTATAAAAATCAATTATACCCTGTTGATTTGTGATCATTTCCCAAGTCGATACATTATTGTATTCTGAACAACCTCACATTACCAAAAATAGATAAATATATAAAGTGTGGATTTGCTTAATAAAGCTTACCCCCGTAATATATAATTATCCCTCTCGGTGATTGAATACTGAGCTTGTTTCCACATAAGTGTAGTAAGTATGATGAGTCAAAGTATATTTGGATCAAGCGAATAAAAATCTATCCTACTTTCATTATATCATTACTAGATAGTATCTATCAAATATATAAGGTAAAGATTAGTCATCCCCCTTAAGTTCCCCGTATCACTCTTATTCCACTCGAATAATTATAGGCTTAGGTAAAATTAATGTGACTCTAATTATATCCTCTATAATAACTATCTTATTACTACTTTTAGATAGATTATGTTATAGTTGTATAAATTAAATGCTTAATCTATTTTATTTACTCTATTTATTTCATTCTCCCTTATTCTTTACTCTAAATGTGATTCTTAATTTATTGTTACTTTGGACTATCAACCTCAGGTGCTAAGCATTTTGTAATCAAATAATCCTCGGTGAGGTTCTCCTTTACTTTCATATGTACCCTTGCCTATGTATGACAATGAAATGAGCTTGGATTGACTCTTTCAAATAATCTCCTTTCAGGATTAAGTATATATCTTTCATTAATTTCATTATTAAATTTTTCTCAACAGTTCCATACATTTTTCATTTTCAATTAATTTTTGGATTAATATGCTTATGAACTTTTTTACTTCTGTGAGGACTACTAAAGTGACTCATAAAATTGATATACATTCACCTCTATGTATGTTAAATATCTATCTATTAATTAAAGTCACTACTATAGACTTAATATAGTCATACATAATTATTTCAATTATTTATAATAAATGATTTATACATATTTATACTTACTTTATTTTAATATATTATATATTATATTTAATATAATTATATTTATAAATTAATAATAAGATAAAAATAGTGCAATATAGACTATAACAGATACCTAAACACTTGTCAGCCGCTCGGTAACAGTAAGGATATAAGTCATAATAATATAATATATAGAAATATACAGAGAGATATCTTTAAGAGACTCAAGAGTTTCTAGACGATTTTGTCGCATGATACCAATATATCCGTGACCTCACTATTGCTCTCAAAAACGTGAGAGGTTGAAGCAAATTAAATCGCTATTGTGGAGCATAATACTCAGAAGAACGTTTTTTATTATAATTGTATTCGTTGGATAAACTTCTTAGGTCGCACAGATAAGTGAAAATGAATTTTAGATAGTATATAAAAAGGTAATATGTAAAGGAGTTCTATAATACATTTACAAGTTTATACTACAAGTTTCAAGAATATTTTTCGAACTTACTCTAGAGTGACTGATGTGGAGAATTGTTGCATTGTGAGTCAGTCTAGTGATATCAATATAAAAAAAAGATTTAGATATAGTAGTATAAGCAGGAAATCTTGAAAGCTAGCTATTCAGTGTGTTTTGTATAGCAAGTGACAATACAAGCGAGATTATAAAGTTGCATATTATTACGCAACTTAACTAGTCAAGATTTATAACAGTCAGGCTGGTTATATATAATTTAGCATATTTACAGGTCTAAGTTAATTATGAAGTATTGCCCATACAGGTTGATAGGCTCCCCTATATTAGGAAAAAGTGAACCCTATAAGTATTATATGCTAGAGTGTAATACATAGATATATATATGTGATATATGCAAATCTAAGAGTTATAAATTTCATATGCTTATATATGAGTGGTTAATGAGAGCCTATAGAGGATGAGAGCTTGAGAATGGAGATATTGGGTAATGTTTTTACTTTTAGAAAGCCGATTTCTCAAGTTATGGGAGAACATGATACAAGTTCTATAATAATATTTACGCGGAACGGAGAACCGTATTGTGCGTGGGACACTAATTAGAGGAAAACTTGTTCTGTAGGAAAGACGTGATAACCCTCAGAATTCATTAATATTTAAAAGTGAGAATAATCTCAAAAAATGTAATATCGTTGAAGGGTTATACGCGCGCAAAAGAGAGTTGATGTTCGTGTGACTCTCTACGTGTTCTCAAATGACAACATAAGAGAATCTGAGCGACAAAATTGAAGCAATAGGTACTAAAATTCTGTGAAGCAGGAGCCTTGGGCGCGACTGAATTCATTATAGTTAATATTACTGACGTAGCCATAAAGTGAGGCGGTAGTTTTTAGTAAGTTAATTTAAAAGTAAATACCTCAATTAGTATGAGCTACAAGTTAATCACTCATAAATATTTTTATTATTGTTGGTTATGCTATAGTGAACACTAATGAGCTAAATAATTTTGATTTATAGAGTAGTAGTTGGTGATACGTTAATTAATTAATCTTAATAAATAATTATGTACACTTTGTTTAGGATAAAATTGTCAATGGCACTTAAGGTGTATGGTTGATTATGTTGTGTTATAATGTCGCATGGGTATGTATTTATGTAATATAAATTATTATTATTAATTGTAACTTAGACTAGTCTCGTATTAAGGTTACCAGTAGTACCTTCTAACTTGAGGTTCTTTGTTATTCTCTTATCTCTATCTAGATAATATGGTATACTACGAACTTTTGATATAAAATATATATGGTAACTTTCATGATAATTGGACTAACGATATGATGGTGTAAATAAGCAATGAAGAAATAAATGTTTTTAGAGGGTGGTATTAAGTGTCGATAAATCTCTCAAGTAGAGAGTTAGATGTGTATCTATTACTGTCACATTCTAATTATGTGAAGTACAACTAATTAAAAACTTTATGGCAGCACATCTAATGCAACTATATGCTATTTTTAGATTAGACTAATGTATAATACTTTATTTAAAAAAAAAAAAAGAAAAGAGTTTTCCAGACACGTGATATAATGGGTGACGCGAAAAAAGGTATTAGTAGGAAATTTCGCTATAGGTATGATTACGATCTAATGAAATTTTCAAAGTGACAATCAGCTGAAGTTAAGAGGAGCTTCTAATAATTGAGTAATTCTAAAATATTATAAACCTTTTTTAAAAAACTTAGATCTTTTCAAGTCATAGTAAGCAAAATAGCAATAATTTTGACTATTAAGTTTATTCATTTATGTTCTTATATAATAATTCTATTTAATTTCTCTAAAACATCTATCTATTTGAATATATTATTTAATTAACTAATTGCTAATTTCATCCATTAAATTAATATATATTATTGAGTAAGCAACTGATCTATAATCATTATATTGGAAATTAGTTAGATATTGATTTGTATTTAGAATGGAGTTTCAAGGCTAACATCTAACGAAACATTTTCAAAACATTTTGTGAGAAGTATTTATAGCAAATACAGTAAAATATCTTGATCATTATACTGATAATTGAAGAATATAATTTTATAATAATGGCCTCTGTAGAGAAATCAATTTATAAAATTGAATAAATATGATAAGTGAGGCAAATTACATAATTTATTTCTTAGATGTTATATTTTGAAAATACAAGTTAGAGAGCAGTTCAGCGAATATCTAAAATGAATCCTATAACATTACTATAATCTATTGTGAGTTAAATGATTACTTTATAATTCCATAGATATTATTATATATATTATTATATATATATTATATTATATTATATATATATGTAAATATATATATATATATATATTAGATGTATATAATATTATATATAATATTATTAATATAATATACTATATATTATATACTATATATATTATATATATATAATAAGAAATATATATTATATATATTAATATTATATATATTAATTTAACTGAATAGTAATAAAATATATATTAATTAATATATATATATATTAACAATATATAATATTTGATAAAATTATATATATTTCATATATATATATATATTATATATATATATATATATATATATATATATATATATATATATATATTATATATATATTATATATATATATAATAATTATTATTATAATCTTAAAACACAACACTGTAAATATTTTATTTATTTGCTTATTTTCAATTCATTTAAATATATATACTATTAAAATATATATATATTTTCATACAAATATATATATTTATTTATTATATATATTATTATATATTATTTTTTAAAATATAAGTGTTAAAATAAAAAGTATTGTAATTCTTCGGTAATAATAGATTGTTCAGTTATAATAACCTATAGTATATACTCAGTAATAACACTTCAAATAAAATATAATATGATATAAGAAGTTAGCGATAAGCTATCTCTAAATAACTTAAAAATTCTATAAATAAAATATTTATAATATTATATATTAATATTATATATATTATATATAATAC
>JABUQX010028724.1:27500-32500 GCA_015478945.1 Trachelipus rathkii | reverse complement strand
TTTCAGGTCAGGTAGGCTAAATAAGGCATTTTTTTTATACTATTACTTGATTACTTGGCTCTTAGCCTGAAACCTAAAGAATAGTACCAAAATAATTAAAAGTATTCCTTATTATTATTTTCATCAGTCCTTTCCAAAAAAGTTCAAGTATAATTTTATTTTTAGTTAACTTACAAAAGAAAAACCTAGAAAAGAGGAAAATAGTACAAAAAAGTTTAAAGATTTAAAGAACATTACAAGCTTGTCGACAAAGTTGTCCTAGATGTGTCGGGATAAAGATTGCGACATTCCGATACCACCTGGAGGAGATATTGTCTTTGATCTTCGTCGTGTGTAAGGGTCTGGCTGTAATCTTGAATAAGTTTAACTCCCCTTTCTGCAGTGTCATTAACAACTTTTAAATGTGCCACCAGGCCAAAGCATTTCAGATATTCTAAATTGTCATTCCAGACACTGGGATCCTCATGTAGAAAGTTTAATGATATGTTACATTTTTCAAAAAAACTCAGGCTTTGTTCAGTTATGAAATAGGACAGGTCTTCTCCTTGAAATATTCTCTTCACCATTTCATTGTTTATTTTCACACGCACAATCCTCTGACAAACTTCATCATCTTTATAAGACAAAATCTTTTCGGCCATTTTCTTTTTTAATACTTCCGAGACATTCTCATCAAATAAAGCAAAACAAACGTGCTCTGGGTTAAGGTACCATAAATGATTTAAGAACTTCTGTAAAGCTTTCTCCGAAACACCTCTGTCAATTTCTCCGTATTATATATATATACACCTGGTGATGTCGCCTTGAAGGGAGCTCGGTTGCTTAATAACTGTTCTTGAATCCAACTTTTTTGGGTTGGGGGATGGTCCAGTGGTAAAGCATCAGGTATATTGTCCTCATTCGCAACATGGCGGTGGTTCAATCCCGGAGAAGGCAGTAAATTCTTTACCTTCCCATTAATTGTTCTTTCTTTATTTACATCTTATATAATTGCGATTAATATATATATATATATATATATATATATATATATATATATATATATATATATATATATATATATATATATATATATATATATATATATATATATACTATATATATATATAAAACGACTTTATATATATATATATATATATATATATATATATATATATATAACTTATTGAATCTTTTGTGTGAGCGCAAAATTGTTAGAGTCCAAAAACGATATATATAAATAAATATAGCTGTTATATACATATTAAGCTATTCAATTCAATTGACGCCATCTTTGTCTAGTTCGTTTCTATAATTCGTATAGTGTAGATGTGATTTTCTTCCGTAAGTTAAAGATGAATTATATGACTTGTTTGACATATTTAATGATGAATCGACTTTACAAGCGTTTTTACAGGATTTAAATTGAATTTATATGATCTATTCCATATTAGTGTTTCCATAACTAAAATTGGTGAAAATTTTAATTTCTACTGTAATAGTAACATATTTGAAGCACAAGACCGTTTTGAAGCTTTTTTGGAAGCTATTGCGAGGAGTTAGTTACCTTTAAACAGTGAGTATTTTTGGCATTTTAGTTTCTTATATCATTGGAGTAACTTCAGTTCGCTATTGATGTGCAAATTTAAATTTAAAGATTTATTTACCCGATTTTAAATATGAATTTATATGATCTATTCCATATTAGTGTTTCCATAACTAAAATTGGTTAAAAATTTAATTTCTACTGTAATAGTAACATATTTGAAGCACAAGACCGTTTTGAAGCTTTTTTGGAAGCTATTGCGAGGAGTTAGTTACCTTTAAACAGTGAGTATATATATATATATATATATATATATATATATATATATATATATATATATATATATATATATATACACTTATATATCTCTATATATATCTTTATCTCTATATGTAATTTTTTACTTAAAAAAAAATTATCTAGGTTAGGTTTACGTGTTCGGCAACCACAATCAATCTAGGTTTGGTCTCCGTTTTTGGGCAACGACAAATCTACAAATTAGGTCTCCGTTTTGGGCGAAAAACGATGTAAATCTGAGTTGGAGTCTTACTGTACGGCTTTAAGTCTAGGTTAGGATATAAAAACGTTGGTGAATACGTTTCGGAAATCGAAGATAATATTTATATTTTTCATCCCTCCCGTCCCGTATATTAATAATATTTATTTATTGTTAAACCTTTTTTATTATGTTCTTCTATTTACTATCGAATATTTTCGTTCTTATATATATATATATATATATATATATATATATATATATATTTATATATATATATATATATATATATATATATATATATATATATATATATATATATATTTTTCTATATATATATATATATATATATATATATATATATATATATATAAGAAGATGGACTAAATATTAAATTTCTAAGAAAAATGGGAATAATTTAATAAATTACTAAAATCACCATACCTAAATTGTTAAATTTAATCATCGGGCATGAGAGTGAGCAAAGTCCAAGATAAGTTCTTCAGTTTTTATTTCAATATTTCAATGTATGTAGAGAGGAGGGCAAATCCAGTAAGTCTTTTATCTCCAATAATATTTCTCTCAAGTAGGTTTTCAGAAGTCTTAATGTTGAAAAGTTTCTTTCTACTGAAGCATTAGACATGGATAAATTGCCAGTATTTGCAACACGATGTAAATATTTGGAAATTGTGACTGCGTACAAGTAATCCCTCTACTTGCTGGCTTTAGCGGACGATCTGCTGTGATGCCATTTCAATTCCATAAATCCCATGCTGGTTTTATAAAATCTTCAATTGTCTTTCGAGATCACTCTATGTGAGAAATGTTACACAATATTTTTGTATCTTCTCATATGACGTACACACCTGCTCGGTATGACAAATTGCAAAGAAGATATAATTTCTTTATGATTTAAAAACCTCTCTCCTAATGCTGATATTAAATCATCCAAAAATGGTATAAAAATGGATGTGCGATAATTAGGGTTGGAAGAAGGAATGTTGGGTATATGTTGCATTTTCTTTGATGGCTTCAAGTTTAGTTTTAACTAGAGGACTTACGAGATTTGTTCCTGACAGCGACGAATTATATAAAATTAATTTAACCTCTGCACTTTATATTATTAAACAGATATGATGCTTAAATTTTTAGTGTCTAATAAATTTCGGGGGGGGCCATAGCTATTTAAACCTCTATATATATATATATATATATATATATATATATATATATATATATATATATATATATATATATATATATATATATATATATATATATATATATATAATAATAGAATTTACCCATTTTCATACATTAAATTAAATAATTTCGTCAAAATCAAAGAAAATTCAGACAGAATATTCTACATTTGCATATATATAAAAATATATATATATATATATATATATATATATATATATATATATATATATATATATATATAAGGACGTATATATATATATATATATATATATTATATATATATATATATATATATATATATATATATATATATATATATATATATATATATATATATATATATATATATATATATATATATATATATATATATATAGTGTGTCGAACACATAGGGGAGTGTAGGGTCGGTGAGGTGGAGGCTCCTAGTATTTTTCATTTTTAATAAAAATACATTAAATGGTAAAGTTTACTAAATTATTACAATTTTATTTGAAAATGAAAAAAAAACTGATTTATAAAATAAATTTTAAGAAAAACAAGTACATTAGTATTAGCAATTACAATAATTAAATTTATTTGGAAATTTTCCTTCCTACTCTGTTCCTAAGAGTAAAATTCTAATCTATGGGCGTACGTAAATTTTCATTTTTCGTATAATATTATACTGGGCCAGGCCGGTCATCATACCTTGCTGAACGATCGAAAAGATACGAAAATCACGGGAACGTAAATTTTCGCTCACTTGAAAACGTACGAACAAATTTGGAAATGTGAGAAAGAATTTTGATTCTCTCTCTCTCTCTCTCTCTCTCTCTCTCTCTCTCTCTCTCTCTCTCTCTATCTATCTATCTATCTATCTATCTATCTATCTATATATCTATCTATCTATCTATCTATCTATCTATCTATCTATCTATCTATCTATCTATCTATCTATCTATCTATCTATCTATCTATCTATGTACGATAAGTTCACTTACAGCTGACAGAGTAAAATGAAATGTATAGCATAGATGAATTGTGTTTACTGCTTAGTTTTGAAGTAAGGGTAGTTAATATGTTGCGATTATTGAATTTTAATTATATGTTACATTATTTAAGTGCCGTTTACCTTTGTATAATTGAAATAATCCATAATAGAAGTAAGTGTTTATTTTATATTAAAATAATAGTTACATAAAGTTATAAACTTATGTAAGGAACAAACAGCTTTACTTTAAAAATTTTGGTAGGCTTATATCCCGTTTTGAGTCAATCTCATATAATAGTAATACACATAAATAAAGTTTTATTCAAAATGACGTGAGAAATTAAATTTTTCCTAAAAATAAATAAGTACAGTAAGTATTGCAATTTGTAAAATGTTTTCGTTATATTTTCCTTATATATATATATATATATATATATATATATATATATATATATATATATATATATATATATATATATATATATATATACATATGTGTAATAATAATGTTAATATATATTACATATATATATATATATATATATATATATATATATATATATATATATATAAATATATATATATATATATATATATATATATATATATATATATATATATATATATATATATATATATATATATATATATATAATATATATATATAAAAAACTAAAAAATTAAATCTTCCAAAAATTCTGTATACTGTTATATATATATATATATATATATATATATATATATATATATATAATATATATATATATATATATATATATATATATATATATATATAAATATA
>JABUQX010028724.1:2500-22500 GCA_015478945.1 Trachelipus rathkii | reverse complement strand
AGGTATACAAACCTTTAAATAGTACTTTATAGACAACGAGTGTGAATCCAGTTAAGCGACAGTGTATAGTGTTGAAGTGGCACAAATATGAACGTTCAGGTCTGCCAATTATTGATAATAGGTATATATATATGTACATTTTAGTAATATAGTATATTGAATCAAAGCACCAGGGTATGAATGTAGATACACCAGTACACTTATGATCTAGAAAATCAAAGTAAATAACATATAGTATAACATCTAGGTTACACGTAGCGTTAGATATAGTATAAACTAGCTATACCATTAATATCAGTTAATATAATACAATACATTATATATACTGAATTATATACATAATTATATAAGAATACCTTCCCTAAACGATATAATATGATAAACTTATCTAATACCTATATATAATAGATATATAATATATATATATGATATATATATAGAATATATATAATTAGATATATATAACAATATAGAATATATAAATATATATTATATATATATAATAGTATATATATATATATACAGTATTATAACATTGTTTTTTAGACAAGTGATTCTAAATGATAATGTTTCTCATAATTCTATTTTACAGAGTTGGTAGATTTCTCTATGATATGATGAAGGTATTCGAGTAGTGAGTCCCAAATTTTCTGTAATTTTCTTCTCACTTGCATGGAATTTTCATATTTTGTACGAAATAATAAAAATAATTTAAGTAATCATGTCTTAGAGGATTTAGGCAACGTTACACTTGGTAGTAAGTTAGTTAGGTTTAGAGTGATTAGTGAGCTTAGGTTAGGTTTTAAGTTAAATTAGGACTAAGTTTATTATAAAATATTTATTTATGGGCAATTTCAATAAGGTGTCTTTTTTATGGGCGGTGTTCGTGGTTAATGTTCTTAATTGAACGAGTCATTAAGTTATTGTGAATTTAATATTTAACTATAGCTGCTGGTTGCGATATTGTAGGTGTATAATTTCTTATAGTGTGAAGATGCATATTTTTAGTTAGGTGTTTATGTACTTATTTTCTTTATTTTATTTTAATATAAGAAAATACATTATTCATTATGACTCGCTCTATAGATGCTTTCAATGTGAGGGTTATTTGTGTGTTGTTGGTGCTAACCTAGTTTTCGCTTAATATTATGGGATAATCTACTACTACTTATGATGAGATATACCATTATTAGATCGATATAATCTAATGTGAGCTCAAATCATAACAGTTGTTACCCTTATCCAAGCGATCGTTGAAAAGCAATGGTATAAAGCAGGTTAAAGGTTCCAAAACTTGTATGAAGTAATATATGTCGTCAAATTAATCTTCTAAGTGTTAAGGCCGCAGTGAAAATGTGCTCTCTACTTTTCCTTAGGATATCATTAACTTACAACAACTTTTATCTGACCTTAGAGTGCTCGATCGCCTTTAAAGACTTCTAACGATTCCATATTTTTTTATAATTAACTTTAGTGTTAGATAGCGTAGGTGTATTAGAAATAGATTGCTAGATTATATGATGTTAACAACGTGGGCAGAATAATTATTTTAGTAAAACAATTATTGACAGATAAAAGAACATGCTTCATATTATTTATTTGGCATTTATCTTATACATATTACTCTTTATTATTATAATGTTTAATATTTTGTTTTAGTTGTATCACAACAATTATTATTTTAATAAGATGTCGTATGGTAATCTATAGATAGTAAAAAAAAATTATTGTATATATCTGAATTGCTCAAAAAATTTTTTCATAACGTAAACAATGATTGTTCAGCATCTTGTATAAAATTTTACCCACCTATTTATCCAGATAATTACTCAGATATATCTCAAGTTATCGCAGTAATAACTTTGCAAGATTAAATCACGCAAATATCACAGTTAGAGAAGCAGTTAATAGGATGATTATCAGTTCACTCAAAACTTAGATATCCACTACTTCACTAAGATCTATATATGATTATTTTAGAAATTCTATTTGAATCTATTGATTCTAAAGTCATTAATTTATGTAATATATATATATTATATAATATAATCTAAAATATATTATTTATAATATATTTTATTTTTTGAGTTTATATATATATAACTTTAATAAAATTAACTTTTTATAATTATAACTTCCTAATGCTATATTAATCTAAATCAAGTAAATCCATAAATCTAAATACTCAGCTGTACCGATGCATTGAGCAGCAGATGAATGAAGATTGAGATCTATTGGATGATGAGAGATGTTGAGATCTACTATTCCAGTCTTTTTTTGCAATTGCTCTGGCGTCTCTTCTAATCAATTTCAAAGCAATTAAAAAATCGCATTATATCATAAAGCTTATCAACAGCCTATTCCCTCTCGTTCACGTACTTTTCCGTGTGATCCATTGATCTATTATCTATTGATCTATTGATCTATGATCTATTGTTCTTTTCTCTTAGTATAATAAATAAGTTCTTTGGATAAAAAGCGGGAAAAGAAACAAGTTTTTATTTTAAAGCGTTTATAACATAAGTGCAGACCTTTTCTTGTTCACTAGTTTTGGTGTCTACTGTAATGGACGTTGTAAATTTCATGTTCCGCGGCTTCCTGCCACCATGTTTGGTCTGGTCCTACCAGCGCAGGAAAAACTTTCTTTTATTAAATATTTAAAAGAGGTGAGATTTTCGAACAAAAAGCTGTTTAAATCATATGGCTACAGTGTTTACCAAGAAAAGTTAAATGATTACAAAGATGTAATTCAATTTCACGAAGTTATATGACTATTATGAGCTCATCGGCAAATGAGTTACCATGTTCAAAATTCATAATCCTTGACGATTTGATGGCTAAATGAATGAGAACTATAGCTGAAACCGTTTCACCGCTTACTCTTCAGTCATATTAAACCACTGTATTTTTATTATTACATATGTTACAGTAATTTAATCTTTTTCATCAAACATAAGTATATCGGTACGTCTAGGTGATCTTTATTAGAATACACAGTATTAATCTTGTTGGTTTGGCAGAAGAAAGATTTAATATAGTTCAATAACTGACTCTCTCAGATGTCGTGGTCTATACACAGGATTCATATATTATGAACTATATCTGCGAGAAATATAAGCGTGTCACTAGACAAGTAGATATAAAGTAAGTGTACTATCTTATAAAAATCCTTTACCTCCTTAAAGATAAGTTGGCTCAGTGTTAATTGGTCCTAATCAAGTCTCCCCACGAAACAGCACAAATTATTGGTTATGTATACTTGATCGTTACTATAATCTCATTTATGTTATGCTTGTGCTCTATATTTCTTTAAATTACATTCTCTTCTGATAAATAGATCAGTGTGTGTTTCTTTCATTTTTTAGTTCAAATAAAAAATTGATTTAAATTTACGTTTTTAATGTGTAGAATTAATAACACATTATAAATAATACTGAACCTCTGAAATATAAGAAATTTAATCACTAATAGCTCAATTAGAAAAATTTGTCTGGGTAGGATATAGCTACTAATAGTCTACATATCCTCCTATATAGTTTAGACTAAGCACATAATATGTTCCTTATTAATAAAAGACCTTCAGTAAGTGATTAAGTTAGTATATATATATACTCGTCATTAGAATGCAATCATTAAAAATACTTGTTTATATGAGTAATCGTTAGAAAACTTAATCTAAATAAAATAAACTATTACAATAAAGTGAGTATAAGGTAGGGCTGTTTATCCATACCTTACTCTTTATCGTCATATATCCACCGTTGATACCAGTGGCTGCCCAATAAGAAGAAGGTTGGTGGTTTACCCTATACTAGCGATTTTTAATTTGAGAATGATATGATATAATATTAATACAGGAACCTATTAGTCCTCATTGCAATCTAACCACTACAGTCAGAACTCAAACAACATCAACAACAACATAACTAAACAACAACACAACGCATACAACTTATAGGAAAACAGCATATATAATTATCATAACATAAACAGCCTCAATCATATACCATATACATAAGTAATTGTCTACTATAAATCATAATCAGTGTTGGAGTTATGAATACTAATTCAAAAATTCTCCAACAACGATCCTTCTCTGCATGTCATAAGTATTAATACCAGCTTATCAAGATTTCGCAGCTGTTTGAATGCTTATACAGGTAAAATTCTCCCGCTAAGTTCTGAAAGTGTTTGTATACAGTTACCGAATATAGTAATTACCGAGAGCACAGGTATGCCTAAAGTCCTTGCTCTCCCATTATATTAAAACTTGATGTTGACATTCATGTAAAAAGAACCTATATCAAATAACGCTATACAAATAATTTATAGTGTATATATGATTCATTTATAAGAAGTATATTTATTTAAATCACCTTAAGAAGATTTCAAGCTCTATACAGATTATTTAAATTTTAGGTTGAAAAGCAGAAAATTTAAAGTTTTAATAACTAATATATATATACTCCATAAAGTGAAATAAGATGATCTATTATCCATAATGTAAGGTGATATATAATTATAGTAGAATAACTAGTTATATATATAGTATTGTAGCCTATATAATAGATTTATTTTAAAAAGTATTACTATAGAACTTAACATAGAATTATAGATACTCGGTATCAAATCTATTGATACGTAGAAAATCATAATAGTCACGTAGTATCGAATATTGTTGACTTATGTATATCCGACTCTCGAGCGTGATTGAAGAAGGTTTCTGGTGAGATGGGTTATAAGTGAATTATCATATCAATGAATACTTCATAACTTATTAATTTTACCGGTAGAATACGTTTAATATCTCAGTAATATATACAAGATTAATACGGATAACTGTTAAATAATTTCTAATTTAGGTACTAGGACTGAACGTTAGTATATATTCCCTCTATGAGTAATCTTATGCATTTATGTTGAAGATTAAGAAACATTATAAGAATAGGCGTAGAGATAAAGATGGAGAATCATAACTGCCTTCTCCGATTGCGATGAACCCAAGGCGCCAGTGTTGACGAGGGCTGTGAGAGACAATATTTACACGGTGCTTAACTTACTCGAGCGCTTACATATCACATCGCGTTAATAGCGCCACATAAAAATTAGTTTGTATTTCTATAGAATATCTTTTTATAAAGATCAAAGGCCGTAGTTTCCCGTTCGCAATTATCTATCGAGTCATCGCGCATTTATATGCTTAAGTATTAATATATTTTATTAAACATTCTACATTTATAAAGAAAGAAGAGGAATAGGACAGAGCTGGACACCAGGAGATGTCAGCCTTTGAAATGGGGCTCGCAGTTTGATCTATGCATTTATATTGATGTTCTTTGGAATCATTACTTTTTTGGTTTTGTTTAGAGATCGGCCCTTCATGATAGGTGTATTAAACGCCCGGTAAGATATTATCAGTGCTCTATGTCGCTAAACTGATTGGCGGTGGTTCAATCCAGGGAGAAGGCATTTAATTCTTATATCCTTTCTGTTTCGTCAATTATTTTGGTTTCCTATATCTGCTTAAGAACAGTCTAGTATATAATTGCGATTTTTATTGCAATTATTTGTAGCATTACGATAATATATTACTTATTGATTAGTATAGATAAACAGCCTTACTAATAATTTATGGGTACATTTTAATAATCGCTATTCAAAGTTTCCTCTATTATTATATTTATAATATAAATATTCCAAAATAAATTATTAGTAAGTTTTATGAGAGGTATTGACTTATTTACTTCATTATATAGCATTATATCACTATATTAGGAAAAATTTCCAACCCGATAAAAACCATAGCTCACTACACTTATAGTATTAAGTATATATATTGAGCTAACTATTGTATTTATAAACGAAATATTAATAGAACTTTACAATATTGAGTATATATATATATATATATATAGTTAATCTATATATTAATTATTTTTTGTTGATAGAGTATATTCCATAATTATTATATAGGTACTTATGTATGAATAAGAGCTTTAAAATAAAAGTACATAAAAACCTGTATTAGGGTTCAATTAATGTTGTATAAGTAAATATAAATTAATATATATGAGGATAAAAGTATTATCCTCAACTATGATTGTTGTAACAGATAAAGTAATCAGAATTTAGGCACAGAGGTTTTCTAAATGAGAATTATGATTACATGATTTTATTGATATATTGTATAGATATATAGATATAACAATAACTATATATCCAGTAAATATATAAAGTATGCTCATATGTTTAGTAGGAAATAACTCAAATAAAGACTTATAAATATAAGTAATAATATGAATGATATTTAAGGTATTATTTCACAATAATGTATAAACTAAGTATTATATATATATATAAAATATTAAATAAAATAATAAATAGTTTACTACTTGCAGAATTCTTTGTGCTTTTTTTTTATTCTCTCTATTAAACTTATTGACTTAATGAATTTACTTGCAATTTTTGAGTTATCTTTCAAATGTATAAAAGAACACACTGACTTTATAAAGATGTCTCGGAGAATTACTTAATAATTCATGTGCTTCTTAATTCCTTTAAATAATTTATATATGTTATCAAAAACCCAATACTGAGAGTGAGATTTTAGAAAGGGTTAGAAGTGTGGGGATAAATCGACAGCATTCTGAGATAAGGTATAGAGTCTATAAATAACTGAATTCTAAGAGGCAGATAAAAAAAAATAACCAGATTAATAAGTCTGTATCTAATAAAGCTAAATTGCTGTGTGGTGACTCCACAGATAAAAGCGTAAGTTAAGGAAGATTAGCATTACACAATGTCACGTGAAAAGTGGCAATTCGAGTATGCGCTTTTATTCAGTTTCCGGTAATATAGAATATTAAATAAAATTTAATTAATTATCTCAATTAGCTTCTCGAGGAAATTGTTTAGAAAGAGTCAATTATTATTTGAAAAGTTATATTAATAAAGATGTAACATGTGTTTTTTTCTTTATTATAGCAGGAAATACAGAAAATTAAGGGTTTTGATCAAGGTATTTCACGAATTTTATATATAAAATATAGTATATATATTTAGTTAATTTATTAATTATTTTTAGGATCTTAAGGAAAAGGTAAAATAAACGTATAAATTCTATTGCATTGTCGAATTCAACGTTTAATTGCATACGATATATTGTCATTTTACTAAATCCGCAGGCGAATAGTATGGGATAATACACTTATATATAACTAAATTGCCTTCTAACCTTCTATTATTAATCTCAATTTTAAAGTTACATTGTGTGTTCCTTAAATTGTTTTAAGAGTAGAATTCATTTCTATGTACCGCTTGGCCTATATGACACCAAAAAATAAACTTTTGTTTCAAACTGTAGATCTCGTTGATAATAAATTAACTATGAAATATTATGGCTAGTATTTAAAGTGGCTAATGTATTAAATGAACTTTCCAACACATTTTTCAAACTTTGTCAATTACTCGTACGCTTGGAGTCACTGAGAAGACTTAAAATTTTCAGAGAAAATATTTTTACGCTTCTCCTTTGATGCTCGGAAATTATCGCACTAAGATAAACTGTTTGTTTCCAGTGCGGTTTGAGATAGGATTACATTACTCATGGTTCTATAGATGAAATGTTAAATTTTAATAACATACGTAAATATCCTAAGATATTACTGCCAATTATTCCATTTAATCACGGTATACCTTATTTTATTAATGAAAATTTCACAATTTTCTTGCACACCTTGCGACTTCCTTTGACTTAATATTTATTTTTGCGCATTTCATTACTTACCTTATTTAAATTTCTGAATGTAAAATAATTAATTTATTTTCTATATATTAATTCATTATTATTATTCATATTATTATTATTATATTTTATTATTATTATTTATATTATTATTATTATTATATTATTTATTATTAATTTATTATTGGATCTGTAGGTAGAGTTGTGGAATGCGAGCGATTATATATTTATAATTTCGTTGAAAAAAAAAAATATCTAATAATTGCTGAAATATGAGGTAATTTAATTTCATTTCTTTATTTTACTGAAAATAAATAATACGACAAAAGAAAGTATCAATTTGAAAAAAAATTAAAGCTTCACACACACACACACTTTTTATATATATATATATATAATATATATTATATATATATATATATAATATATATATAATATATATATATTATTATATATAATTATATATATATATATATATTATATATACTTATATATATATATATATATATATATATAGATATTATATATATATATATATATATATATATATATATATATATATATATTTTTGGATTGATTCACGGTATAATGGATAAAATTGTACCACTCAAGACTTCCAATATTTTTATATGAACTCCAACAATTTTTTACTATTATACTTCCAGGTTTAATTTTATCTTTAATGCAAGCAATACTTTCATCAGCATCGATAATAGGATTCGTTCATACCTGAAAAAATAATTATCATAAAAATATAACATTTTACCTAATCTTACCCTAAACTACCTAACCTAAGCTAACTTAACCTAACCTAACCTAACCTAACCGTAAACCTAACCTAACCTAACCTAACCGTAACCTAACAGCCTAACCTAACCTAACCTAACCTAACCTAACCTAAAACCTAACCTAAAACTAACCTACCTAACCGTACCTAACCTAACCTAACCTAAACCTAACCTGAACCTAACCTAACCTAACCTTAAGCCTACCTAACCTAACCTAACCTAAGAGTAAAAATAATCTAACAAAACCTAACATAACTAAAGTAACAATTCAAAAAATAATCTAAACATAACCTTACATAATTTACATAAGCTAACTTAACAATAAAAAATAATCAAAGAAAAGCTAACAAGAACTCTCCTCTTTTCTCCTCTTTTCTCTCTCTCTCCCTCTCTCTCTCTCTCTCTCTCTCTCTCTCTTCTCTCTCTCTCTCTCTCTCTCTCTCTCCTCTCTCTCTCTCTCTCCCCCCCCTCTCTCTCTCTCTCTCTCTCTCTCTCTCTCTCTCTCTCTCTCTCTCTCTCTCTCTCTCTCTCTCTCTCTATCTCTCTTCTCTTTATTTTTTTATTTTTTTATAGAAATATAATTAAAAAGAAATTTATAGATAGATGTATTATTACTATTATATTATTATATATATATATAGAAAATACCCTCTACACGGGCACTACAATAGAAACCACAATAAAACCCACCACCACACACCTTAAAAAATAAACCCACCCAAACAGCTATATATGATACCTAATAATGTATATAAAATTATTAATTCATGAAACAAAAAGTAAATTAATTAAAAGTTTTCGAGCTTCACCAACCCAAATATTAATGCAATTTAAAAAATTTTATAATTTTTTTCGGGTATGTGGGTTTCATAAGTCCTTCGATTATCCATTCAATCGTTTCACATTCCAAACTTTACCTAGGACCCGATTATTATTATTATTTATTATTAATTATTATTATTTTATTATTATTATTATTATTATTATTATTATTATTATTATTATTATTATTATTATTATTATTATTATTATTATTATTATTATTATTATTATTATTATTATTATATTATTATTATTATTATTATTATTATTATTAGTATTGTTAATTTAGAGTTTTTATGTTATACAAAGACGTAATTATAATTTTTACTTTTTCAATAAAATATTTTTAAATTTCTTGAAAACTAAGAAACAAAAAAAAAAAATAAACAATTTTGAAATTGGAATAATTTGAAATATATTTTAAAAAGAAAATAGTTATCAAATAATTTGAAAATCTGTTTGATATTTTTATAATTGATTTTAATTTTTAAAAAATTATGTAAGTAATTTAAATTATATTCATATTTGTTGCTACACAGAATCCTTTCAAATTGTTATATTAGTTATTATTGTTATATATATATATATATATATATATATAATATATATGATAATATATATATATAGTTTTTTGTTTTTCTTTAGAATGTTATACACCCATAAATATGAATAGAAATTTATATTCTGATCATAACAATCACGAAGGCTTGGCAAATTGATAATTATAAAAATAATTTATTTCATTTTTTAATTCCGAAATTGCTACAATTGTTTTATTAAGTTAGTAATAATTATAGATGTTTGCAAAATTTTTTGTAAATAAATAATGTTACGTTCATTTTAATTTTAAATTAACGGAAGTAACTTGATATATATATATATATATTATATATAATATATATATATATAATATATTATATATATAATATATATATTATATATATATTATATTATATATATAATATATAATATATATATATATATATATATATATATATATATATATTAATATATATTATTATATATATATATATATATATATATGCCAACATCCCGAAGAGTTCAGGCATGTAACTAAAAAAAACTGAACAAAGCTATAGGAAAATAAAAAAATAACTCAGAAAATTTTCATCGATGAAAACAAAAAAAACTTATTTTATTCTAATATTTATTAATACACTTAAATATTAGTATATCATAGGTCTGGCAGCGTACGCTCTCAGTAACCTTCCATTCCTTATTGTTTTTTTTATGCTCTGGAGAAAATGTTAATTTTTTTTATTTCTTAGGGGGTTCGAGCCGGCGTGGACAGAAGGGGACGAAGCCCCCCCCCCCGTCGGTTCTCCGGGAGGCAGAGAAACCGACTCTGTCAATCTTTTTTACCCTTGGGTTATCTTTTAGTTAAAAAAAAATAATCTTTAATTTTTGGCAACTTTGACGCTCCTCGAAAGCTAGAGCTCCTGGCGGTCTTCTTCAGAAAACGTATCATTATCATACAGCTTTTCCAAACATTTTTAACGAATTTTATATTTTCAAAAGCTTTATTTTTTTTTTTTTTTAAATTTCATTGATGAAAATGTCTACCTGATAATAAAATGTTATTTATTTTTTCCTGTAGCTGTTATAGCTTTTTAGTTACATGCATGATTCTTTTCGGGATGTTGACCATATATATTATATATATATATATATATATATATATATATATATTATATATATTAATATATATATATATATATATATATATATATATATATATATATATATATATATTATATATATAGTATATATTATATAGTATATATATATATATATATATACTATATAAATATATCATAAATATTAATATATATATATATAAATAATATATACCGTATAATATATTACTATAGTTGAACACTTAAAGACAGTACCCCGCATTGATATCTCTAAATCTAAAGATACGGTACCAAGAAAAACGAATAAACAATATATGGAAACAGGGTAAAAAATTTGTATGGAAAAAAGAATATTTTTTATCTCCTAAACTACCATAGGTACCAAGAAAACTTTTTTTTTTTTTTTTTTTTTTTTTACAGTTAACCCCCACTCACGGGCCGAGCCCTTTTCAAGGGAGGGGCGGAAATAAAAACAAGGAAAACCCCCACCCAGTCCCCAGACCTAAGGAACATCTCTTCAGGATGAGCGACAGACGTGGGCTTTCAAAAGAGAGGAAGAATTAAATACCAGTTGGAAAAACAACAGAGAGGCAAGGAGTTCCACAGAAAAGAAGTAGTAGCTTGCAAGAAAAGAAGCACCACAACGAACAAGTCTGGGGTTCTCATTACTCACGCAAAAAATTCATGCAAGAGCATGGCACCCCTTGTATTGCAGATGGCGAACAGCAAATTGAGGTGAGAAATACGAGCAAAGAACACAACAATACATAAGAAGAACAATATAAATGCTGATAAGTACCTATAGAAAAGAGATAGTGCGCCCAATTGTCACGTACGCCAGAAAATAGAAGGGTCAGAGAAAGAGTTTGAAATGTAAAAGGGACAGTTTATTAAGGCTGTAGCTTTAGACTCAACCCTTAATTCCAATAGAAGGTGGAGCACGGTAGCCCACCAAATGTGGAGAACAGTCACTCCAATACAAGGGGAATAAGGTCCTTATATAACAGCTGGAGCAGCTGTGCAGAGAAAAAAATGTCCCGGCTCTCGAAGCTGTGAACTGAAGACTGCGCTGCAGGAACATTAAGAGGAGACACGACATTAGACAAACAACATTGAGAATATGAGGTTTCCAGAGAAATTTATTGTCGTTATGTTGTTAGACCGAAATGTTTATGTATCGGAGAGACGTAGAGCCACTCGAGAAATAGTGAAAGTTGGGAGGTGTCTTTAAGAGGGAGATGTAGAGAAGTTGAGTTTTTAAAAGGTTGAATTTTACAAGGTTGCGGTGGCCCCCAACCGGAAATCCCATCCAGATCGACAAGTAATAGAATTCGGAAAGATGAATGACGCGAAGGCAACTCTGAGAAGCAAAAAGAGCAAAAAGATGGAGCAGATTTTGTAGTGAGTTGGAACGAGTGGAGGGTTGGAGTCATTCCGCATAGAGAGTGAACAGGGTTGGAAAGTGAATAAGCAGTTATGGAATCAGCGTATGAAGAATTATGTAGAAAATAAAAGGAATTTTTATTGTAAGCTAAAAGAATAAACCAATAGGTAAACCAGGCAGAAGATGCAAAGGTGCTGGGTCTCTCGGCGCTCCTGGGAAACGTACGGGGCTCGTCCCCCCCGTCTCTCCACCGTCGGCTCGTGCCTCTTTAAAAAAAAAAAAGAATGTCCTACGCTGAATTCCAATGATGGTTATAGGCGCAAAAAATGCCTTTTTCATACACTTTCTTTGACAGCGTGATGTCGCAAGATGTATATTTTAGTTCTGTTCTTGTAGGCGTATCTTATGTATTTGAAGAGACTATATTAAAAAAAAAAAAAAAAATTTTTCTTCCATTCAAATTTCATACGCCGATTCCATATATGGTTATCAGTTTTCTGTACCTATCTTAGTTTTAGAGTATCCATGCGGGTACTTTCTTCTGCCCTTTATCATTCATGTGTACGTAACGGCTACGCTAGTGTGATAATATATATATACGTACACCACTAGTAGGTTAAGTTAATTTAATATAATGTAAATACGATAAATATATTTTCATATATATATTATATATATATATATTATATATATAATATATAGTAGTTATATATATTATATATATTATATATTAGTATAGTATATCATGATTTTGATGAGCAGATTTTTTCTACTTTTTTCATTTATTTATGATGATGACTAATAATAAATTTTGTGATTTCTGATGAGCAAGATAAGAAAGGTTTAAAATTAAAAAAATAGTAATTATTTAACAAGCTTCCTACTTTTTGCACGCATCGAACGTGCAGTTGCAGCGCCCGTGACAGAAGCGAAGTCTCGAATATATTTTCGTGTTGGATTATAAGAGATATAATACTCAATATTCTTTGCTTTACTGGATAAGAAAGCTAAGATAATGTTACGACTCAAATATAGTTATAATATAACAGATGTCTCTCCGGTTCTATATATTGGTCAGGTCGTGCGCTTCACAGTGCGGGATATTATCGAGTTATCTGTCGGTTCCCCAATATTTAGGTTTTTTGGTATGTCAGTTTATTTATCGTTTGCTATTGTAGTTCGTATTCTCGATATAGGTTAGGTGTGTCATAGGTTTTGTCTCTCTCCCTCGTGTTGCAGTTGAATTTAATATAATTTATGGTGATGTATTGGTAAAAAACACAGCAGTGAAAAATTGTTAATTTAGCATGGCCTATAATAATATAATAGATAATACATATATAAAATATCTTAGAAACGATTATGTTTGTCTTCACTCTACGCACCAAATTATACTGAATAGGTTGTAGATTCTTATTACTCCTATACCCGATTATTATTATATATTCCATCGATTGATACTCAGAAGAGTTCTTCATTAGCTTTTTTATATCAAATATATTAAAAAATATAATAGTCCTTATATATATTTATAAAATCTTCTTTGATAATATTTTTACTATTCTGCCAAATAAATACTCAATGGTTAACTATTAATAAACTGCAGATGAATTGTTCTTTTGACATTTTATACGCGTTGGAATAAATTGAACAAGAAGCTCTTTTGACTCTGACATATGATAGCAATTCAAAAATATTTGGCCCTAACATTGTCCAATAAAAGAATATATTGCAATTAATACAGAGTATGTAGCTAATTACTAACGTTCGAAGAAATATCACAAATCCTTCGAGGTGGAGAACATCATAAATATGTCAGTGGGTATTTCATTCTTCAGATGAATGTTGGATATGATTGCTCTGGGTAAACAATGTTACTGGGGAAACAAATAAATTAAATATAGCCACGTATTTCTTAAGTGATCAACGTCTATTTAGTGTTGAAGCTATTAGCGTACAAGGATCTTTTTTCTCTTACGGGGAAACCCCTTTCAAAATCTTCCTTATGACACAGATGTTTATATACTCGGAATGATAGATCGTCTTCCAGAAATGCGCGAAGAATGAAAGAATGTGAATTGTCTATCCAACAATGTTATAGCTCGAGACCAGAAAATAGTCAGGTGCTGTATTATAATTTAGTTCTCTATTCTCTCTCGAGTAGAGATAAACTAGATAATCTTGTGAAAGGTAGAATACCATATCTGTAATGCTTAGCCACTCTCTCAAAGATTTATAATAAACTATTCAGATAGAAGTTTAAATCACGCATGCGCTCACTGCTTAAACATACACATGTAGGGGTAAATAAGTACACATATATATTAAATTTTCAACATTTATCATTATTATTATTATATTATTATTATTTATAATATTATTATATTAATTATATTTATTATATAATATTTAATTATTATTTAATTTTATTATTGGGTCAGTATGATTTTATATTTTATATTATTAAATTATTGATTATTATTATTATTATTAATTATTATTATTATTATATATTTAATTATTATTATTATTCATTATTATTTAATTATTATTGATTATTTAATATATATATTTTTAATTATAAATTAATTTATATTATAATTTATATATATATATGAGTGTGTTACGTGTGCTAGCTTTAAAAATTATTCATATATGCATTATTAACTTATTATTATATTATTATTATTTTAATTATTTATTATTTATTATTATTATTATATTATTATTAAATAATATTATTATTATTATTTATCTTAATAATTATTGTTATTTTATATTTATAATTATTATATATTATTATTATTTATCTATTTAAATTAATTTTATTTAATTATTATTTAATTTATATATTTATTATTATTATTTATTTTGATATAATTTAATTTAACATGATCTGATTATTATTTATTATTATTAATATATTATTATATATAATAAATATATTAATTTAATTCTTAATTTAATTATCATAATTTATTATATATCATTATTTATTAGTATCTATTATATCAAATAGCATTACCTTATTGACTTTTAACTAATATATTTCAATAAATTTTAAATTTTATTGACATTATTCTACCCACGGCTTACATTCAATGAAATTATTCACTCAGAATATATAGATCCTTTCTGATAAGCACGCTACCATAGTAAATGTGAAAACTCGAGACTCCCTCGTGAGAGCATTCTTAAATGCGACCTAATGCTACGTTTCGTATTTCCTTCATCTCATTAAGTTTCCGTCTCCTTCTTGATAACAGAATAAAGTAAAAGATAGCCACAGTGATCTCCTCGCTCCAGCTTTTAATCACCCTGAGTAGCTCCAGCTTCCATAGTACTATATAAGTACAATAACTTTCTTTAGAATATTCTATTTTAATTTTTAATTTTGTCATATTAAAACCATAACTTAAAATTATTGGCTTTCAGTGAAAATGCATTCCTTCTATAGATAAATTAAGAGTCTCTAGTGACTCTCAAAATAAAATTTACTCGATGGAAGATATTAAATTTCTCCCTTGTGTAGATCTATATTTCGTGCAAAATTACTACTCAAAATATGTTCTTATTTATTTTTAGTGATAGAATTAATTTTTACTTTTTTGAGTTTGGAAATAATAAATATTATTTTAAATATTCTATTAAATTTAGAAGATAAAATCCTATATAACAATTTTATACATTAAATATAAAACAATAATTTATATATATCAACATTATGAATTATTGCTATATGTACAATTTATTATTTTGCAAACTTATAATAAAGAATATCTCAAATAATTGTATATTAATGTAACTTTTCTTTACGTTAAAATTGTGCTCAATTGGAGTTGTTTAATCATTAAATTTAAATGATATGTGCAATTTATTAATTTATTATATATATTATAATCTATAATAAAATTAAGGATAAAATTAAATTAATTAATAATATAAGCAAATTAATAGTATAATATTCTATAGTCATTAATATATATTTGTAAATATAGTGGTCTGTATTGCACAATAAACTTATTTCTCAACCATAAGGTCTCCCATCGAAATCGCCATAATATATTAATATTAATAATATGATAATTATATTAATATATTATATATATATATATTATATATATATATATATATATTATATATGATCATTTATTATTTATTATTATTATGTATTATTATTATTATTATTATTATTATTATTATTATATTATTATTATTATTATTATTATTATTATTATTATTCCATTGAAATTTTTACATTTTGATATATATATACCTCAGCAAGTATCATTAGTATATATATACTCATGCTCTAAGTTTTGAACACTAATATATTAATATATATTATATTAATATATATTTATCTATATTAATATAATATATTAAAATTATTAATATGGATTATATATATATAATATATATATAATTAATATATTATTATAATATATATGAATTAATATATATATACTTATACTATACTGTTAAATATAAATTAAAGTATCAACCAAATATTATATCTACGCTTTCAGTGCCTAGCTATTCCAGTACTGCCAGGGTTGAGATTAGTCAGATTTTATGATTCCCATAAGTTTGCTTATTAAGCATAAAGCTCCCGCGAACAGCTGTGTGTAATATGACATGCCGGTGCTTTCTATTACATCGCCATTTTATTTGCATTCTGCATTCCGCGTGTGTGGATGTGGGAAGAGTGATAGTGTACCTAAAGTATGACTCACGTGAACATTAGAACTCACTAACTGTTACTCCTTACTCCCTATAACCTCCTATACTCGGCATGTGAACTTCGCAAATCGTTACCCTCGAAATAATAGTCGTTGAAAACCTCCGAACAATAATGTTTTTATGCATATTTAGGCAGAAGACTACATAAAAAAAAAGAGACAAATTTCACGAACAAATAAACAGAATTTCAACAAACTCGGCGAATGCTTACATGCGCAAAATAGATACATTCACAAGAGGCCGGCTATACTTTTAGATGTGGCCTCACGAAACACTCTATGACGGCACGGTCTCAACCTAAAGGCCACGTCATAATACACGTATAGACACAACTTCCGTACACAGCGTTTAATGTACGAGATATCTTATGCTATTGAAAAGAGGCAAGATAGAAATTTCTTTTCGGATCTCGAATTGATAATATAAATGTTCTAACACTTGATAATATTATTTAGTTTGCTTCTCTATCTAATATTGTTCAATAATAGATTACTGTTGTTTTCTTTTACAATTAAATCGAGAAGAAGATATTGACCTGAGTTAGTGTTGCGAAAGTTAGCATGGTACCTTATGAGAAATTAGGTATTACGGGAAGAATAGAAATACCAGGATGGTGAACTTGTATAACTTATTTCCTTCCATAAATGCGGCAGTATGAGGAGATAAAGGTTGGAAAAGAGGGGAGAGACAGCCGACAATGAACCTGGCTGACGAGAGGAATATTGGAAATTGAGGGATGGATGAAGTGTGAGAAGTATGCAGTATATGTAGTGAGGTAGAGGCCTTCGTGCGTATTATATATCTAAGATTTCTTATCTCCTAACATTTCTACGATTATAGACTTTTATCCACAGTTTCATCATCACTCGGGCAGATCACCTAAATTCACAGGGTATATTATTAGTATAAATATAATAATATAATAAAAATAATTTAAATAATAATATAATAATATATAATATATTAATTAAATAATATTATAAATAATTAAATTATATATAATAATATAATTAATAATTATACTATTAATATTAAATAAATATAATATATATTATATATATACTATACTATATATATATACATATATATATATATATATATATAACTATATATATTATATACTATATGGCCAAACTAAAGAAAGTACCCGCATGATATATCTCGAAAACTAAGGTACAAGAAAACTGATAACATATATGAATCAGCGTATGAAATTTGTATGGAAATGGGAAAAAAAAAATTTAATTTTTATTTTACTATCTCCAAAAACTACGATAGGTAGAAGAGAAAACTAAAAACATATATGGAAATCAGCGTATAAATATTTTTAGGGGCTCGAGCCGACGGTGGGACAGAGGGAGGACGTTTTCCATATACCCCGTAGGGGAGGGGCGGGGAAACCCCCGCGACACACCAAATACCAAAGGAGCGGGGGTTCGGAGAACGCTCCCGGAAGGAGCGGCGACCAATAGTCCAACCCGTCGCCGTCCCCCAGGAGGCCGCAGAGACCCCACTCTTTGCATCTATTGCGGTTATACCCTGGAGTATTCTTTTTAGCATTAAAAAAAAAAATAGAAATCTTTCCTTAAAACATATTTCATGCGCTGATTCTTAATATGTTATTAGATTCTACAACATCGTACTCATCCAAGCTAAGTTTTGGAGATATAAAAAAAATGAAAAAAAAAAAGTAAAAAATTTTTTTTTTCACTTTCCAATACAAATTTCATACGTACTTCTAATATGATCGCTATCAGTTTTCTTCTTTCACTATCTTAGTTTTCGAGATATCATGCAGCAGGGTAACTTCTTGTAGGTTCACCCTAATAGAACGTATAAATGTTAATCTATATCAATGTCTATATACAGAATATACTATATATAATAGTAAGTTTAATTTTTATACTACCTATATACCCTATATAAAATTATTATTATATATAATATATATCATATATATATATTATAAGTATATATTATATATATATATGCTCCTACTAGCCTATATATATATACATAGTATACTATTAAGCTATATATAATAAGATTTGTTTCTCTCCCTTCCTATATCCAATATATATATATATATATAGATATTTATATATCATCATATATAACTATATAACTCATACTCTAATATATATATATATACCCTATAACGTATACTCACTATATATATAGATATATACATATTTATATAATTTTCATTATATTAATTATTATTATTATTTTCATTATTATTATTATTATTAATTATTATATATTATTCATTATCTCATTACTTATTCCCCTTATTATACTATTATTATTCATCTATCTATTATTATTATATCATTATTACATTTCGGTATCATATATATATTATTATTATTATTATATATTAAATTTGATTATTTTATTTAATTTTATTCTAATTATTATCTTATTTGCTTTGTTTTCGCTTCTACAGAATAACATTGCCCATTTAAATTGTATCATCTGGGAACATAAAAACCAACAAAATAATTTAATTACCCTTAAAATTAGATGAAGAAGTAATTTATTTTTAATGTGTTTAATAAACGTTCTGATATAATAACGTACTATATATTGAAACAACCATTTACTTTCTTTAAATTATTTCCAAATATCAAAATCTTCGTTTTAAAATAAATTATTTGAAGGTAAGATGGTCTTCAAAGAGCGAGATGTTCACAAACTGTTGAGGAGTGAACAGTCGTTCGTTTATAATATTATGAGTGACTCACACTCTAAAAAGGAATATAGATATATACTATCATAACTATATAGTATGCTATATCCACCCAGTATACCTCATATACTATATAAGTATAAACTCCTATAATATAATATTATTATCA
>JABUQX010028723.1:0-15000 GCA_015478945.1 Trachelipus rathkii | reverse complement strand
TGTGTTGACTGGTTAATGTACACAACACTCTTCACCTGCCCCCAAAGAAAATAATCTAGGGCGTGAGGTCGGGCGATCTTGCAGGCCACGCAACAGGTTCCCCCTCTTCCTATTCCATTGTCAGTGTAACTTCTGGTTCAGATGCGCCCGTAATGGTGCAGAATGCGCTGGAGGCCATCATGTTAACCACAGTCTCTGCGGGTTCGCAAGAGGTATAGTCGTCCATACTGGCGTAGCAATTCTGGAGTAAGGGAAGAACCTGCAGTCCATCCAAATGGTATGGAATGATGACAGGTCCCAGCAGATAATCCTAGAATTCCACCCCAGATGTTTACGTTAAATTTCGCCTGGTGAACTCTGATGAATATTGCGTGCGGATTGTCGTCGTCCAATATGTGGCCTTTTCTGCTGTTGAAGTAGCCATCACGTGTGAAGAACACCTCATCGGTAAACATGACATGTGCAGGAAAGGCAGGATTATCATGCTCTGTTGCAGAAACCACCGGGCAAATCGCACACGGGGTGCGAAGACGTTTGGCCCAAGTCCTTGTACTTTCTGTTGTATTCAGGAGGCTAGTTTCGAAAAAAATTTAAATTGACTCCCGACTCCCGACTTCGACTTCCAAGAGTCATATTTAAAAACTGAACTCGATCCGACTCCCAGAGTCGATATTTTAAAACTGAACTCCGACTCCCGACTCCCGACTCCCGACTTCCGACTCCCGACTCCGACTCCCAATGGAAAATTTCTCACACACACATTTTGAACGATTATTAATAGCATCGCTCACTGTGATAATTCGTTAATGCACAATACACATAGTACTTTTATTTTATAACCAGTTTTATTTGCTATTTTAAAATATTTCCTGTCAGGCAATTAAGGATTAATAAAATTCCCATCACTGAATGGCATGCTGGCATAAAAATAAATTAAAAAAAAAAGTAGCTTCAACACATAGATTAAAATATTACTCCACAAGCCAACAACCTTCTGAGCCACTACGGTGATGCAAACAAGATTTGTAATTCATAAAAAAAAAAATTTCAAACATAGCTGCAATCATATTTGTCGAAACAAGAATGAACGTGTTTCGACGGAATTTTTTTTATCTTGAGCTTTTAAATATATTTACAACCTTTAGATTTTAAACATAATATCTAAATACTTTAAAAAGTAGTTAAATACTGTATTTAAAACATAAACAGAAATGTATACAAAATACAATTTTAGATAATTAAAGTATTTAAATACTGTCCACTCTGATATATATTATATATATATTATATATATATATATATATAATATTATATATATATTATATATAATATATATATATATATAAATATATATATTATATATATATATATATCAATATATTTAAATATATATATATAATATAGTATATAATATATATATATATAGTATATATATATATATATGGCATTATATTATAATTATATATATATTATAGATATATATTATATATATATATATATATATAATATATATGATAATATTAATATATTATATAATATATATATATATAATATAAATTATATATTATATATATATATATATATATATTATATATATATATATATATATATATAATAATACTATATATATATATATATATATATTATAGATAATATATAAGATATCTAATATGTCAATAGTCTATGTCTACCATTTTCCCCATATAGGTTTGCTGCTTTCAGTAGACCAGATCTTCCTCTTTCTGGCATCGAAACACTTATCTCAGAACACTCTAGAAAAATATTTCTCGCGCGCAATGGTTTCCGATGCTAGCCTTGACGTTATATACTCCTAAGTAGGGTTTATTCACTCTTTCAGGTGGATTGCCAATCTTCTTCCATTCCCTCGAAACTCTTCCCAAGCTCTCTAGAGATCGTGCTTCTAAGGCAATAAGCCTCCGATGCTTATTATGAATTATAATAAATTATATATAATATATATATATATATAAATTATATATTATATATATATATATATATATATATATATATATATATATATATATATATATATATATATATATATATATATATTATATATATATATATATATATATATAGTATATATATATATATATATATATATAGTATATAATTATATATATATATATTATATATATCAGTGGTCACTCGTGTGAAAGGATGGAATGCATTTCCACACACACACACAAGATATTATAATAATTATATATATATATATATATATAATATATATATATATATATATTATATATATATATATATATATTATACATATATATAGCTATATTATATATATTGTATATAATATTAATATATATAATATATATATATATATATATAATATAATTTATATAAATTATATATAATAATATATATATATAATATATATATATATATATATATATATAATATATATATATATATATATTAATAATAATATAATATATATATATATATAATATATATAATATATATATATATATATATATATATTAATATATATATAATATATTATATATAAAATAATAATATATAATATATATATATATATATAATATATATATATATATAATATATAATATATTATATATATATTAAGATGTATAATCTCATAATATACGACAGGTTCGCCACCTCTGGCATTATTACTTCGTATGGTAAAAAAAAAAAGTCACCTGTTGTAATGATTTAAAATAAATAAAAATAACGAATTTTACAATAAATTGAAATTTTTTTAATTGTGCTAAGCCATTCTTCTCGTTTTTTTGACTTGCAAATAACTCGATCACCAGATTGTCCAAAGACGAATTGTGGACAATATCTCTTTCAGTTGCAAAGCAACAAGGCATTCAGTATATTGCCCCATTGTATTCCGAATAACGATTTTAATTCTTTTTAAATCTACAAAAGCATCTTTCAGGTTCAACAGATGCCATTGGATTAGATATTAAAATTTAAGCAGAGCTTTAATATCTTCAAAAATCATATCCATTCCATTTTCCAATAATTGTACTTAATAAGGGCAGATGCCAATTTTGGCTCGGCTGAGCCCCATTTTCACCCCCCCCCAAAAAATGGAATAAAATTCGGAATTTTCAGCCAAGTTTGACCCTATAAACAACCAAAACTGTAGCTTTTTTTGCCCCCTAAAAACGTTGTTTTCTCGTGTTTTTCTGTGACTGTAGTCCATTCTTTCAGAATTTTCAATTGTTCAAAACCTAATTTTTTGAATTTTTTCGTATCAACTTCAGAATGTTTTCGAAATACTTCAAACTGAATATGGCATAGATGGGCCATTACTACAATATACATAAAAACTTTGTCGATTTTTTTAGTTTTGTGAACTCAGCGTTGTCCAATTTCCAAACCCATTTTTTTGGATTTGATAAAGTGAAAAAATTTATATATTATTTTTTCTACTCATCCGATAAAATCACTTTTCCAGGCATAATGTAGTCGGAAGGATGCAATTTTTACTTAGAAGATTTCTTTGTATATGCAATAGGGTTGGATTTGTTCTTGAAAACAAAATATTCAACAAAAAAAAAACTTTTTAATTTTTTTTTAAATTTCTTGAGTATACAAAAAAATTATCTACGTAAAAAAAGAGCATCTTGCTTCGGATACAATACAAGTCATGAAAATTTTGATTTGGTTATCGGATTGAGTAGAAAAAAAATATATGCCAATTTTTTTAATTTTACATATATATATAAATGGTTTGGAAGATTGACAAACTCTGAGCACAAACTCAAAAAATCGAAAATATTCTATGTAATTATTTGATTGAGGAATGGACCCATCTATGCATATTTAAGTTTGAAGTAATTCGAAAAAAATTCTGGAAGTTTATTACGAAAATGTCAAAACATGGATTTTTGAAAAATTGAAAATCTGAAAAATGACTACAGTCACAGAAAACCACCCAAAAAGAGCGTTTTAGAGGGCAAAAAATCACAGTTTGGTGTTTATAGGTCAAAATCGGCTGAAAATCCGAATTTTATGTCCATTTTAGGGGAGTGAGAAATGGTGCTCAGGCCCGAGCCAAAAATTGAAACCTAACTTATTAAAAGAACAAGAGCTCCTTCCGAAGTTAAAAAATCTTCTCTAGGATATAATTACTTCAGTTCAGATTTGTGTCTCAAGATGTTAAAAAAATGGATAAACAGTACAGTCTTTTTAAATGCAACTTTGGAAAATGAGGTTCTAAAATTTAAAATGTTCACGCTCGAAAAGTGGAGCTGATACTAGATGATCCCTAAACAAAAACCTCTCCTTAGATCAAGATATTATTATGTCACACACTTTATGCCAGCTCATATGTAAGACTTGGAGAGAAAATGATTTCGCTCGCTCTCCCGACTTCTTTATAAATACATTACAACTATGACAAGTAGTTATAAATTTCTTATTATAGACTAAATCATCGTACTTTTCGTCAAAATTACAAGACAAATTTTTAAAATTTGCATTCAATTATTTATCATAAATTGAAAACATAGTTTTAATTTTAAAATTCAGAATTTACGCTTAATGAAGGAGAAGCGGTCGCTCCATCGCTCCTATACCACGAGTGCCCCTGAATGAATAGATTATATATAGTATATTATATATAATATATAATAGAAAATTAATATAAAATATATATATATATAAATATATATATTATAGTATATATTATATATAACAATATATATATATATATATAATATAATATAGTATATTATATATATATATATATATATATATAATATATATATAATATATAATATATATATATAATGACAAAGTTACTTAACGCCCACACGGAAGGGGAGGGATCAAAAAAAATTTCACAGGTAGATCTATGATACTTAAATAGATTTCTAGGGTCGAAATGAAATTTTTTTTTTTTTTTTTATACCTGTTCTAGGCGGCGAAATTATATTATTATTGTAAAGTATTACACGGCATGTGGGGGCTTCAGCCACGGGGAAACAAACAGGGGGGACGTTTTCCATACCCGTATGGGGAAGGGCGGAGGAAACCCCGCGACACCCAAATACCAAATACGGGGTTCCGGAGTACCTCCCCGGAGGGGGAAATAGTCCAACCCATAGTTTCCCCGGAAAGGCAGAGACCCCGACTCCTGCCATCGGTGCGGATTACCCTTGGGGTATTCTTTAATTACATTTTCTATGTAAAATTTACCAGGATGCCGAAGAACGTAAAATTGCTGTAGAACTAGAAGAGTGTAAAATCGCAAAATATCGTCACTCATTATTTTTATCGTTGACTGTCATTGTCTGAGGATACAATACTCTCTCAGAGTTATTACGAGAGGAAGAAAGATGAGTGTCAGCTGATGAAGCGTACGAGTCACAACCTCACAACTTCCCCCTACAAGTACTGATATCACTTATAACAAGTTGCCGAGATTGAAATTACCGCCATTTGATGAGAAAGTAAACAACATTGAAGAATATTTGATACTATTTGAAAAACAAGCAGTAGCTAATGAGATCCCGAAAGAGGGGTACGCTCATTAACTACGGTTTCTGTTAACTGGAAATGCAGTCAGTGTAGACAATGAATTAACTTTGGAGGATTCTTCTAAATTTGAAGTCTTGAAGAAAGCTTTGCTTGCACGTTATGATTTAATAGAAAATGGTTACAGATCAAAATTCAAATCAATAACCCAAGAGAACGACGATAACCCACCAACTTATATGAAAAGAATTCTAGATTCAATAAAGAAGTGGATTTCGGCTGATGAAGTCGAGGAAAGAGTCGAAGAACTCTTGAAATTCTTTGCCATAGATAAATATTTGTCAACCATCTCCAAGGAACTAGCAATTTTCTTAAAAGAACGAAATGATAAGAAAATGGAAGAAATAATAGTCAGAAAAGAAAACTTCTTACATGCACACAGGTTGAACTTAACACATAGAAATAGTCACGGAAATAACAACTTCAGAAATAAAGGTAATAACGGGTCGAATATAAATAATAAATATCATAATAAGCCAGCACAATGCAACACCAATACCAAAAATAATATGAATGAGTCGGCAACAGTAGCGCAAGGCAACAATATCAAAAGGGATTCAGGTAAATCTCAATCAGAAGAGAGAGATACTTTTGTTTCCTAGAGATGTTATAAGCACGGACACATTGGAAATAATTGTCGGGTACCACTCCAGAATTGCAGTGGTAGGAGTTTTAACACTCACTATAGGCATCAGAAATCGATCAACGTACTACTGTTGCTGCTTTTGATAAAACAGAGAAAATAGATACCTCTGATGACATATCTCCCAAAGAAGATGTTGCAAAATTAGAAGAGGTATGTTTAATGGGTGATGCAGATGATAATCCACATCACTTACCTGTAGTTAACGGATATGCCAATGGATTCTTTGTCCGATATTTAAGGGATACTGTGTGCAATGGAACTGTACTCAAAGAAAAGTTCGTTCCTAAGGAATTATACACAGGAGAGTTTACTAATATGAGGCTACTTGATAACACTGTAAAGCGTGTTCCGCTAGCGAATGTGGAATTAGATACACCGGAAGAACGAAGGCTGTTATAATGCCAGATGTTATATATGATCTTATATTAGGTAATATAGATGGAGTATTACCTCCTGATAAGCCTGATGTTAAATTGAATAGGTCTAAGAACCATAGTCTCTGCCTAAAGCGAGCAAATGAAACTCACGAACAGTTAGAAACCCAAAACATCGATAAGGCAGAGGATATTACGCAAGAAAGCGTAGAGAGTGATAGTGCGATGCTTATCACTCACGAGAAGATTCCTAGTCATGATCCATATACTGTTGAGGCATTGGAAGAGAAGAGTGAGACACAAGCGGATAATAGCACCTCTGAAGAACCTCCTGCAGAAGATCATAAAGTGAAAACCCAAATTATAAAAGAGAAGAGCGCCGCGAATACTCATTCAGAGATAATATTGATGATTCAGAGAAAAGTCACAAAAGTGACGAGAACCCGAGCATAACTGCTCCGGGAGAGGTATTGTCAGAACAGGACAATGACCAGTTAGAAAATCTCATATGAGATATAAGATAGTTTGCTGAGAAATAGCAAAGGGATCCTATACGGAAGAAATTTTGGAAGTCCACAGATAATGAACCTTTCGAAGGGATTGCTCCTTACGGCAAATACAACTACAAGATAAAAGTTGGAGATTTGGTAAAAACTTACCGCATAAATTTTCTGAAAAAGTACATCTCCAGAGAAGAAGATTGTGACAATGAAAGGAACGAAGATCAAGAATTTGGAGCTTCGGCTATTCTTCAGGAAGATGAGAACGAAGAAAATATATCTGTACCTGTCATGGACACTGCCATGAAATGGAATGAAAGTTTAAAAGATGTGAAAATCTGAGATGAAATTTCAGAAAAAATGAAGGCAGAACTCATGAGTATTTTAGAGCCACACAGTGAAATGTTTACAGATATACCGGGAACAGCACGTCGAGACCAACATGTGATAGATCTGACAGACGATAATCCACTTAGGATTAAACCCTTTGTCTTACCTTGCACTACCAGTACTGACCTAAAAAAAGAGATTGATAAAATGTTGAAAATGGAGGTGATCGTCAAATCAGCATCACCTTATGCAGCTTCTGTTGTAGTTCTGCAGAAGAAGGATCGAACGAAAAGGGTTTGTTCAGATAATCGGGCCTTGAACAAAGTGACCATATTTGTTCCTGAACCGATGATGACAACGCAGACTTTGTTCACAAAATTTGCCACTGATAAATATTATACTAAGCTCGACTTGTCAAAGGCTATTAGCAAATCCTTATAAAAAGTGAAGATGCATACAAGACAGGATTCTCTACCCAAGACGGGCACTATCACTATGTTAAGCTACCATTCGGTATGGTGAATGCCGGTGCGACTCTGGTGAGAACAATGAGAAGAATACTGGATGAAATAAACGATGTAAATTTTTATGTCGTTGATATTACTATCCATTCCCCGACCTGGAACTGACATTTGGACACGATTGGAATTGTTCTACGACAATTTAAGAAGAGGGATATACCATCCGCCCATCAAAGTGTGAATATGCATCATCCAGCATAGAGTTCCTTAGTCACCAGATAGGAAATGGAATAAAAAGATTACACAGCGAAAATGTAGAGAAGATACTCAAGGCTGAGCCACCAAAGAACAAGAAACAAATTATATCTTTTTTATCATTGAAAATACAATTAATTAAATTAGGTTTAAAACAAAGTAAAATGGAACCAACATTATTTATAATGAATGATTCAAATAATTTTAGAATATTATGACACCATGTAGATGATATTTTATGGGTAAAGGTAAAAAATTTGATAACACCGAAATAAATAAATTAAAGAACCTTTTTGAAATAGGAGAAAATAGTTCAGAATCATTTAAATATTATAGGAGTTGAGAATTATGTCATATGAATTATCTATAATAATGTATCAAATAATTACTGGAGAAGGTAAAATTAATGAATAAAAAACAAAGAAAATAAATAATTGAAAAAAAGAAGGAAAAGAATGACCAACAATTAAGTAGGGAAATGATTAAATTGGAATTGCAAGAAAACAAAAACCCAGATTTATATTATTTTATATATAAAAGAAGCGAAGGTGTAAAAGATTTGAGTGTCCAAGGTAACGTCCTTCATAGATTAATAGAAAAAGTACAGAAATAAATAAAATATCACACAAATAAATAATGAGAACATTGTGTCATAACATACTGTGATTCATCAGCTAATAGAGAAGAAGATAAAACCCAACTGGGATGTATAATTTTTGCTGTGGATAGAAAAGGAAAAATGATAAAAATAATGTGGAAATCTAGCAAATTGAAGAAAGTTAACCATTCGGTCATACAAGCAGAAGCAAATAGCTTACTTGAAGGTATAGAACAATCATTATACATACAAAAAGATAGAAATAACTAACAAAAAGATACCAATAATTCTAAGAACAGATAGTAAGACACTAGTAGATACACTAATGTCGGAAGGACAATCAAAAATTAAAAGTATGAGAATTATAATATTAGCGATAAGAGAATATATAAATAATCAAGAAATAAACAAAACACAATGGGTAAGCAGTAATGGTCAATTTGCTGATATGTTTACCAAAGAATTACAAAACAAAAAAATAAAAAAAATGTAATTTCTAGAAGAATAAAAGGTGAAAATAAAAATAAAACATCAAATGAGAACTTCTTCAAATGTATGATGTTTAATAATATTAATCACATAAAAAATATTTAAAACACTTAATTTCAAAATCGATTTCAAATAATTATAATACAAACCGACTTAGAAAACGTATTATATACTACTACAAATAATATAAGAAATAAAGAAACGGGATCTCGTCGTCATAAATTTATACAAAAATAAAATTAAAAAAATCGCCTGCCAGACTAATAATAATAATAATAATAATAATAATAATAATAATAATAATAATAATAATAATAATAATAATAATAATAATAATAATAATAATAATAATACATTAGCTTTATTATTATTATTATTATTACATGATAATGCGACTTACAACTGCGTACTGTTTGTTATTATTATTATTATTTTTAAATAAATGTTTTCAAAACAATAAATAAAAAATAAACTTTCCTGCATTATATATATATTATATATAATAGATAT
Organism: Trachelipus rathkii; assembly: GCA_015478945.1. Classification (NCBI taxonomy): domain Eukaryota; kingdom Metazoa; phylum Arthropoda; class Malacostraca; order Isopoda; family Trachelipodidae; genus Trachelipus; species Trachelipus rathkii. The sequence goes on along the minus strand of JABUQX010028723.1, from coordinate 5,287 downwards.
ATAATATTATATAATATATATTACAGTATATATATTATATTCTTTATACATATATAAAGTAAATTATTATATATATATATATATATATATATATATATTATATATATATATATACTATATATATATATTATATATAATCTTATAATATATATATATATATATTTTATATAAATATATACATTATATTCTATAATATAATATATAATATATATATACTATATAATATAATATATAAATAGATATATTAATATTATATATCTTGGCTAAAATATACACAAAATTTCTAGGACGGCTTGTCACTGAATAATTCTCATAGGGGGAATAGAATCAAAATTCAGGGAAATACTAACTTTGAACAGCTTTTAAATCCAAATAAAGTCTACATACAATAATGAGAATGATCCAGCGTTACATTTATCTCCCTCCCTTAAGCAATTTCACCCGAAGGGTTAAATTTCTACATTTCATTCTCTTTTTTGGATGGAGACTTGAGAATGTTATATTTTATTTCTTGAGGATCGACGATATCTTCCAATTTTCCACTGCCCATAGATCTACTAAGGTAGTCGGATATCACTTTGTCCTTCCCATGGATATGTTGGAGGAGAAACCTGAACCTCTTAAGTTACAGAGCCCAACACATATTTCTGGGACTTTCGTATTCCTTCCTATTCATGGCAGTTAGAGGACGGTGGTCTGACTGGAGTATGAATTCTCGTTCATACAAATATGGTTCATATTTTTTGACTTTAGTTACTATCGCCAGAGCTTCTTTCTCAATAACCGATACCTCTGCTACGTTGGAGACAGCTTTTTGCTACCATAAGCTACTGGATGTAGGATTCCATCTTCTTCTTGAAGCAAAACATATCCTAAAATGGTATCTGAAGCATCCACTTGTAAAGAAAACACCTTTTTCAACTGGATCATTCGTACGATTGGCTTTGATGAGAGGACCTCCTTTAATTTTTCGAAGGCTTCCTGGTGTTCGCTCTTTCATCTTACTTTCGTCAGCTCTCCTTTCTTTGTCAACTCTGTCAAAGGAGATGGAATCTCCGCCTACACTTTTACAAAGTCGCGGTAATAAGCAGTGAGCCCTAGAAAAGACCTAACTTGTTTCTTGTTTTTCGGTGGCTCAGCTTTGAGTATTTTTTCTACATTTTCACTATGTAGTCCTTTTACACCATTTCCTATTTATTGTCCTAGGATTTCTACACTGGTTGATGCGAATTCGCATTTAGAAAGGCGGATGATATAACCTTCTTCCTGCAAACGTTGCAGTACAATTCCTATCGCGTTCAAGTGTCGGTTCAAGGTCGGGTATTGCATGATAATGTCATCGATATAAATGTCGACATCATTTATTTTGTCTAATATTCTTCTCATTTTCTCACCCTCCTTCGGAGGGGTAATACCCGCTTACCCCCCTTCGGGGGTGATCCCCCATCTGCGGATTCACACCCTTTTAAGGGACGCATCCCCTTGGGATTTCTCTCGGTAGGAGATGTGTTGCTTTAGGGACTTTATTACATAGTGAAAATTAACCACTTACACTCCTATAACTCTTTGTGGTTTGTCCCTTTAACGAGGGACCTGCACGAGATGTGGATCTTTTCACGTTATTGGCAGCATCTCTCTGGGGGTGGTTTCCTCCCCAGTAGTGGGCTCATCGCTGAAATTGCTCGGTTATGTGTCGTAAAGATTGAGATTATGTTGATGAGTGAGCGCATTCGCGAAAGCTTTTGTATAAGCATGAAAGTGTCCCTGATGACAAGTCTACAGTGAAAGCCTAATGAACCGAAAGTATTGCGTAATGTTTCGAAAAGTAGGATAGGTTAGGTTTTATGGACAATGTTAGTTACTTACCGTTGATAAGCAAAGAACTTTGTTAATGAAAACTGTTTATTCGTAAGTTAAGATCACGTTTATGTTAAAATGTATATTACTACAACGGTGAAATTAACACTGATTTGTTAGAGAAATGATGAGTTTCGTAAGATATTACTGTGTTAACTGACGATGACGTGTTAGAAACGTGAACCTATGTTAAGTTTTTGCTGAGTAATGTTAAGGTTTTGCCCGGCCGATGAATTTTTGGCCTAATATCTCGTTAATTCAAAAGTTAAAAAAAGATGAAGAGGGAGTAGCATCGAGTGACCACTTGAATAAAGATAGTGTCAATTCATTGTACAAGCCGTTGCCACCGGGGGTTTTTATCCTTTTTTTTGGATAAAAGATTGGTCACGATTGGGTTAAAGGTGGATTTTGGATGTTTAGCAATAATAATACTCTTTTAAACTGTTTGTCTGGGATTATGTTGGGAAAAGAGGGAGAGGGTGGGGGATACATTGAGTTTTTTATTTCCTCACTGTTAGCTCTTTACCTTTGATAAGTAGGGAATTTTTTCCGGATGTTAGCAGATTATTCATACGTGAGGTATGGTTAGTTTGTCGTTTGTAACCAATTATAATTCTTAGTTCAGTTTCTGATATGTTAGCTATTATTGATGTGAAAACTTTGTTACTTAGAATATATTCGTTGGTCTGTAATGATAATGTAGGTTTCAGGTTATGATCAATTGTTTGGTTAAATTATTAACCTACACTGTTAAGGGGATAAAAATATCTATGATACCTTGTTAACAGATATATTGTTTTTGAAAAAAATGTTGAACTATGTGATGGATGTTTCTGCATTGCGAATGTTATTTAGTTACATTATATTAAAAATGTTGTTAAGTATGGAAACTTTTCTTTATATGTTGAACTGGTAGAGTTATTTATCGAGCGTAATATATGTTCCAGGTTTATCGGTTTAGCCTCTCATTTTATTCTCTTAGTTCAGGTTATGATATGTTAGCTTTATTGATGATAAAACTTTGTTTGCGTTTTTTAGCAATATATTTCGTTAAGGTGGTCAGTTCATAAGAAGTCATATATTTTTTATGCTAGCTTTATTCCAAAACCTGACTCGAAATATGACTTTGAATAAGATACAATTCAGAATACATTGGGTGGGTTGGGGGTGTGGGTTGGAGTTGTATGGTTGGGATTGAGAGATAAATTAGCATGGGGGACGGGTGGGTAAATATTTACTGATTTACTGATTTAGTGCTTTTAAAATCCAGTAAAACTATTACACTTTAGTTTGATATTTTATTTAAAAGAGCCTATTTTTATGTTATGCTTGGATAAAACTTATTATTTTTTATGTTATGTTTGGATAAACTTTGTTGTATTTGCAAATATTCGTTGGGGATTATGATATTTTAGGTAAGGTTTAATGATGAATTTTTGTTAAATTACGTAACGAAGTTAATTGTAAAAAACTTTTGTTACGGTATTTAGCATTAATATTCGTTGTCGGTTTGAATGATATAATTAGACAGCGTGTATACTAAATTTTTGGGAATATTATCAATGATGTCTTGAAGTGACGTTTCTTTAACTGCGCTTGAAAATAAATATGTGAATGAAAATTTTTCGGATCTTGGTTAAGCATGATGACGGTCTTTTACAGGATGTCATACAACATTTAATTGAGCATGGACAACTGATAGCTAGTCTGTTAATTCTCCGTGTGCAAAGGTGGTGTTTAGGTTTGTTATTGTACATTATATCCTTAGTTCAGGTAATGTTATGTTAGCTTTATTTATGTGAAAACATTGTTACGTGTTATAAGCGTAACTACGATGGGTTAAGAAATATAAAGAACTTATTTTGTGCTATGTTTATCCGAAAATGATACTCAAAATAATATGACATGAATCAATAAGATCAATAGATCAAGAGAACATATCTGGGACAGATGGTTTTTTGGAGTATTTATTTTTGATTTCAGTCTTTAGAAAATTCAAGCTACAACTATTACATACTTTAAACCTTTCAATTGATTTTTAATCTATTCATTAATCCTTATTTATTTATGTATGGAATAATAAAAAAACTTTGTTATTTTTATGTTTATGTTTTTGGATAAAACTTTAAGTGATTTGCAATTATTTCAAATTGAGGAAATATGTGATATTTTTTAGGTAATTTTAGGATAAGAATTTTGTTGTAAATATTACTAAGTTAATTTTAAAAAACTTTGTTAACGCTTAGCCAATTATACGCTGTTGTCAGTAAGATAAATAAGACAAGGGTTTTATGCTTAACATTTTATGTTTAAAATAATTACTAATGTTATATTTTATTTTTTGTAAAATTAACATTGAAAATAGGTTAGACGATATGCCTTAAGACAAAGTGTGAAAATAGGTTTATCGTTTATTGTCTGCTGTGGTTAGGTTAACTTTAAACTGTTGTTTAGTGTGAACACTTGTTAATGTTAACAGTTTTATTCGTATGTAACTTAAGGTGTGTTTAGGTTTGTCGTTGTACATCATATTCTTAATTCAGGTTATGTTATAATGTTAGGCTTTAATTAAATGTGAACTTTGTTACGTTAGCATATATTCGTTGGTCAGTGTTATAAAAGAATTTGATTTAAATGCTATGTTTCCTATTATACAATAATAAACACAATCGCAAATTGTAACATGAAACACAGATTCAATAGTAATTCAATATAATAGATTTCAATAGGATAATTAGGGTGTGTAGAAGGCAGAGGGTAGGAAAGGGGGAGAGGGTGGTTTCAATTTACTGATTTACTGATTTACTATATGAGTTAAAGCAGTTAAGTATTTAATTACTAATAAGTATTTATTTATAATTTTTAGTATTATTTTTTTAATTATTATATCGGATTAAAACTTTATGTTAAAAGCAATTATTATGCTGAGAGTTTATGATAATTATAAAAGGTTATGATAAATTTTTTTTAGTTCAATACTTACTACTATGTTAATGTAAAAAACCATGTTAAGTTAGCATATATTAAATATTCTTTGGATTGTATGATAATTAGACGAAAGGTTATGAATAATTTTTTGTTTTATGACATATTACCATGTTAATTTGAGTGTAAAATTAACACTTGATATGTTAGAGAATAATGCCTAACAATACAGTGTGACATAGGTATTACGTTTTTTGTATTCTGTTATGTTAGTTAGTTTATACTTACCGTTGTTGTTATTGTGTGAACTTTGGTTAAATTGGTTAACAGTTTTTAATTAATTCGTTAACAAAATGTGTGTTATGAGTTTTTAGTCCATTGGGTAACATCACATTCCTTAGTTCAGGTGATATTATGTTAGCTTTTATTAATGATGAATTATCTTTGTTACGGTTAATAGCATATATTCGTGTGGTCAGTTGTATAATAATTTGAATTTTGTTTA
>JABUQX010028722.1:0-7500 GCA_015478945.1 Trachelipus rathkii | reverse complement strand
GAATTTCCTTTTGAGAGTGGCGTCAGTTGAAAAATCATAACTTGGAGGAGGCTCAAAATGATTTTCAGCATTTCTCTTTTTGTGTCAGAAGGCATAACACAGATTTCCCTACCCGTTTCCCTAAGTCGTTGTCTTCCTCATACACCTCTGCTTTGAAGTTGAAGGGGCCAACCCTTGATTATGTGGATTCACAGAAACTCTTCTTCTCTTTTCCTCTATCACTAGGCCCAGGAGGGCTATGGCTGATTCGCTTTCTCTAAAATACACCCTCAAAAGTTAATATATATATATATATAATATATATATATATATATTATATAATATATCATTATAAATAATTATATTTTATATATATATATATATATATTTATATAATATATATATATATATATATTATATATAATATAATATATATATATATATATAATATTTTCTTTTAGTTTAGGGGGAGCAAAATAAAAAACAAATTGAATTGAAAGATTATTATTTCAAAGAAGTTATACTTCTTTAATTAAAACCCTATTTGTTACAGAAATTCAAAAATGAAACAAAGCCAAGTGTCTTACCATTTTTCTCTAAAAATCCCCTCTTTTATCGCAGTTAGGGGTGACGAGGCCCCGCTAGCAACCCCCCCCCTGCGTACGCCCATGTCTCCTAGAAGAAACGATAGGAGAAAATCCTCTTTTTTATTGGAATAAAAAGCGAAAGCATTTTTCTAAAAATTTTCAAATTTGCACAAAAATATCTACCTATTCCTGAAACAACTTCAGATGTTGAAAGACTTTTTTCAATTGAAGGTGCTATGGGACGCCATAGGAGAAATAGTTACTCCTGAAACATTGGAAAAACTAATAATTTATAGAGAATATGTTTAAAAAAATTAATTTTAATTTTTTAATAGTATGTTATGTTAATTATGAAATAGTTAATAAATTGCAATATTTAGTTAATTAACTTTTTAAAAAATTTATGAAAAGGCAAGCTTAAGAATTAAAATTCAATTTTATTGCAGTTAAAGCTTAATAGAAATTTTTTAATAATATTAATATATATAATATATATATATATATATATATATATATATATATATATATATATATATATATATATATATATATATATATATAAAAATATTATATTAATATAATATATATATTATATATATAATATATTATATTATTTCATTTAGCTATATGGATATATTTTAAAAATGTATACGCGATTTACATATCCAATATATGTATATATATATATATATAAATATATATATAGTATATATATAAATAAAATAAAAATATATATATATATATATATATATATTATATATTATATATATATATATTAATAGAAATTATTTTAATAGTATATATATATATATATATATATATATATATATATATATATATATATATATAGATATATTCTATATATATATATATATATATATAATATTATATATAATATATATATATATATTCATTATATATTATAAGATATTATTTATAGTATATATATATATATATATATTATATATAGTATATAATATATTAATATATATATATATATATATATATATATTATATATATATAATATATATATATATTATATATATATATATATATATATATATATATATATATATATATATATATTAATAGAAATTATTTAAATCATGGAAAATTTAAATGTGTATATCAGGCAGTAAAAAAGATTAAACTATTGAAACACAATTTATTTTTATATACTTCACAGATAATGCATTTAAAAGAAATATGGTCATATTTGACTTTAATTTTCGTAAAAGATCTTATTGAAGGATTCGAATGCCGGATTTGGATTTCGAATCCGGATCGGATTCAGATTCGATTAGAGCTTTTTATGTGGATTCGGATTCGGATCTCGGAGCATTTCCACACACAGGATCTTTTTTGGGCATATAATTTCGGGGAAATTTTTTTTTTTTTTCAAAAATAAAATTTTTGGATTCGGATTCAAATATTTTTTCCGCACACACGGATTCGGATTCCGATTCGAATCACAAAGTTGCCGGATTCGCCCATCACAGATATATATATATATAGTATATATATAAGTAATATATATATTTAATTATATATATATATATAATATTATTATATATATATATATATATATATATATATATATATATATATATATATATATATTATATATATATATATATATATATATATATATATATATATATATATAAGTTCATTGTTTAACGAAATTTCTAAACCAACTCATCTTTTAACCCCGAGAAGTTCCATTTGGAATCAATCACTCTTTGGAATGTGTTTGAAGTTCTATATTGGGGGTCAACCCCCGAAGGGGGTGTAAGCGGGAAACTAAGTCTCAGCCCGAAGGGCTGTGATCTTACCCCTCCTACTGAGGGGTAATATCCGCTAGCAACCCAAATGGAATTTCTCGATGGGAAAAGATGAATTCCTTTAGGAACTTTGTTAAATAGTGAACTTGTGAAATTTAATTTTGCTATACTTAGTTAAGATGAGTGAAGGAGGAGACCTTAGGATAACACAGTTGTTTTATTAAGTACGGTTAATCTTAGTATTGGTAGTAAGGATAGGTTTTAATACGTACAAGACATTATCGAAAGGAATGACTAGAGGTATGTACTAAGATGGTATGAATATGGTAATTTGCTTAAGTTAAATTTATTTAACATAAATGAAAAATGTATGTGTGAAAAATTATAGGTTAAGGCGTGAAAAAAATGTGTATATATGACCTAGGTTAATACAGTGGGTTGTTAAGTTTGGATAACCCTAGTGTTGTTAGATAGGATAGTTTGTTAGCCTGTAAAGACATCTTTGAAAGAGAAGTTAAGAGCTATGTACTGCCGTGACATGAGTACGGAATGTTTCTTAAGTTAAATTTGTTATATAACGTAAATAAAAATGACTATGTGAGAAACTATCGTGCCTTTGAAAGGATTTCTACTTGTTAATGTTAGCATTTATTCGTTTTTCAGTAAGATTAGAAGTTAGTTTATACAATTCTTGTTAGGAAATGATAGGATTTGTCCGATATTACTATGTTAGGTGTTAATGATATGGTAGAAACTTTGGGCTTTTGTAGTTTTGTTAAATATTACAATGTTGATGTTAAATTAACATTGGTGTGATATTGAGTTTTGCTTGGTGATGTTAGATACTTTACTGTTGTAAAGCTGTTAACTTTAATAATCTCATAACTATTAATATTAATAGTAATATTAATAATATTAATAGTAATTAATATTAAAATTATTAATATCATTAATATTAATATTATTATCATTAATATTAATATTATTATTATTATTATTCATATTATTATTAATATTAATAATAAAAATGGTAATGTTAATATTATTATTATTAATAATATTATTAATATTAATATTAATATTAATATTAAAAATTAATATTAATATTAATATTAATATTAATATTAATGGTATTAATATTAATGTTATTATTATTATTAATATTCTTAATATTATTAATTATTAATATTATTAATATTAATATTGTTAATATTAATATTCTTAATATTAATGTTTTTAATATTAATATTGTTAATATTATTATTGTTATTATTAATATTATTATTATTAATATTATTATTATTAATATTATTAATATTAATATTATTATTATTAATATTAATAATATTATTATTAATAATAATATTATTAATATTAATAATATTTATAATATTAATAATAATATTAATATTAATATTAATATTAATATTAATATTAATATTACTAATATTACTAATATTACTAATATTAATATTATTAATATTATTAATATTATTAATTATTATTAATATTATTAATATTATTAATATTATTAATATTATTAATATTATTAATGTTATTAATATCATTAATATTACTAATATTAATATTGATTTATTGCTATTATTACTATTAATAATATTAATTTTAATAATAATATTAATAATATTATTATTATATTACTAACATTATCATTATTAATATTAATATTATTATTAATATTAATATTAATATTAATATTAATAATAATGATAATAAATAATATTAATATTATTATTATTAAGATTATTAATAATAATATTAATAATAATATTAATAATATTAATAATATTAATAATAATAATAATAATAATAATAATAATAATAATAATAATAATAATAATAATAGCAATAATAATATTAATAATAATAATAATATTAATAATAATATTAATAGTAATAATGGTAATATTAATAGAAATTGTAACAATAATAATAGTAATAATAGCTTTAGTAGTTATATTAATAAAAATAATAACATTAATAATAATAATAATAAATAATAATAATAATAATAATAATAATAATAGTTAATAAATATTACAAAATATTAATATTAATAACATTAATAATATTATTAATATTATTATTATTAATAATAATACTATTAAAAATTGTAATAATATTAATAAAATTAATATAAATTATTAATATAATTAATATTATTAATATTATTAATATCAGTTTGGGATTTCTATTGATATTTGTAAAATTAATATTAATAATATTAATAACAATACTAAAAATACTATTAATAAGAACAAAAATATTAACATTCTGTATTGATGTTAAAGACATTAAAAATATTTGAATTATGTATTATTATTTATGTTAATATTAAGATTAATAATAATATCAAATACTTATATTGACGTTCAAATTAATATTGCAACTAAAGAATGGTATCATGACTATTAAAATTAATATTGATATTATTAATATTAATAATAATATTATTATTAATAAAAATATTATTAATAATAATATTAATAATAATATAAATAATATAAATGTTAATGTTTACAATGATATTACAATCAATACTCATAATAATATGTACTAATTATGTCAATATTAATATTAATATTAATATTAATAATATTACTAATAATATTAATAATAATAATATAAATATTATTAATATATTGATAATATAAATATTATTAATAATATTAAAAATATTAATAATATTACTAATAATATTAATAATAATAATATTAATATTAATAGTAATATTAATAATATTAATAATAATAATAATATTAATCTTAATAATATTATTAAATTAGTATAAATTTTAAAAATATTATGATTATTATTATTATTATTATTATTATTATTATTTTAATAATAATAATAATTCTAATATTAATATGAGTATTAATAATGATATTAATAATATTAATAATATTAATATTAATAATATTAATATTAATATTAATGTAATATATATTAATATTAATATTAATAGTAAATATCAATATTAATACCGATTTTAATATTCGTAATGCTCATAAAAAAAATCCTCATATTAATAATATATTAATATTAATAATAATATTAATATTAATAATAATATATTAATAATAATATTAATATTAATTATATTAATATTAATAAAAAAAATATTAATAAAAATAATAATATTAAAAATTATATTGATAATATTAATATTATTAATAACATTAACAGTAATAATAATCTTAATGATATTATTAATATTGATAATATTAATATTAATAATAGTAATATTAATAATATTAATGTTAATATCATTATTAATAATATTAAATTAATAATATTAATTTTATTAATATTAATATTGATAATATTAATAATATTAATATTAATAATATTAATATTAATAATATAAATTAATAATATTAATAATATTATTATTATTAATATTAATAATATTATTATTAATATTAATATTAATAATATTAATAATATTAGTAATAATATTATTAATATTAATATTATTAATATTATTAATATTAAAATTATTATTAATATTAATGTTTTATTATTAAGATTGTTAATAAAATTATTGTCAATATTATTAATATAATAATAATAATAATAATAATAATAATAATAAAAATAATAATAAATAATAATAATAATAATAATAATAATAATAATAATAATAATAATAATAATAATAATAATAATATTATTATTATTATTGTTAATATTAATATTAGTATTATTATTATTAGTATTAATATTAATAACAATAAATATTAATAATTAGTATTATTAATATTATTAATATTAAAATTATTATTAATGCTATTCACCAAATTAAAAATTATTATTAAAATTATTAATGTTATTATTAAACATAACTAATAATAATAATAATAATAATAATAATAATAATAATAATAATAATAATAATAATAATAATAATAATAATAATAATAATAATTAATAATAATAATAATAGTAATAATAATATTATTATTATTATTGTTAATATTATTAATATTAATAAATGTTAAAAAATATTGCAAATTTCTAAGCAACTAATAATAATAATAATAATAATAATAATAATAATAATAATAATAATAATAATAATAATAATAAAAATTAATAATAATAATAATAATAATAATAATAATAATAATAATAATAATAATAATAATAATAATAATAAAAATATTTTTATTAATAATAATAATAATAATAATAATAATAATAATAATAATAATAATAATAATAATAATAATAATAAAAATAATAATAATAATAATAATAATTTATAATGATTGAATAATTAAAATAATTCAATAATAATAATAATAATAATAATAATAATAATAATAATAATAATAATGATAATAATGATAATAATAATAATAAAAATAATAAAAATAATAATAATAATAATAAAAATAATAATAATAATAATAATAATAATAATAATAATAATAATAATAATAATAATAATAATAATAATAACAATAACAATAACAATAACAATAATAATAATAATAATAGTAAAATTTCTTTTATTTCAGTTTCACAATTATTATGGATGAAGAGAATGTAAATTGGCTTTATTTGAACTACGATTTGAGAACAAATTATCTGTATGGAGTCGAAGTGAAGTCATTAAAGGAATTTAGCACATTGAGAGCCGTGGTTCATTCCTTTGAATGCAATGAAGCTCGCGAAAACTTGAGAAGTCCTTTTATCCATCAAGGTCAATACAATACCGATAGGTTATTCACGATTGTTGAAAATAATTTGAAAATACATGAATTGCCAATTTCTTTACGTAAAAAAGTGAAACTTACTATTCGATTAGTATTTGATGAAATAGAAAGGTTTATGAGACAGATAATTTTAGAAACTGATAGACCTTTATTTTTAGGAAATTTTGTTTTCAACTGGCAAGGAGTTATTAACCCTCGCGAAACATTTCTACAAGCGTTAGAAAGAAGCGACCTTTCTCCTCGGGGGAGGTTTGAGTTCTCCTGTAAATTTTTGTTTGATGAAGATAAGATATTCACATATTTTAACAATTTAACACAAGATATTCAAAACTATTATATTAATTCTAAAATTCGGAATTTAGGATTATACGGTTCGTTAATTTTTTATTGGATAAATAAAATTA
>JABUQX010028721.1:5000-17500 GCA_015478945.1 Trachelipus rathkii | reverse complement strand
TTTCAGAAATGCACTGAAAATGTAGCCGTTATGTACAGAAATATTAATGACTTTGGCTTGAATCCGCCTCTACATAATGTAAATTCATGTTAAGGGAAAAAATTATCTGTAGCTAGTTTTGAATATTAAAAGAAAAATTTATTATGAGTTTGATATGAAAAATTATTTTCAATTTTCTCGGACCACAGAAATTTTGGATTAATCCTCTTGTTTTTAATTATATTATTGTTATTATTATTATTATTATTATTATTATTCCATTATTATTCCATTATTATTATTATTATTCCATTATTATTCCATTATTCCATTATTCCATTATTACATTATTCCATTATTATTATTATTATTATTATTATTATTATTATTATTATTATTATTATTATTATTATTATTATTATTATTATTATTATTATTATTATTATTATTATTATTATTATTATTATTGTTATTCATTATTATTGTTATTGTTATTGTTGTCCATTGTTGTCGTTATTGTTGTTATTATTGTTTTACATTGTTGTTGTTGTTGTTATTACATTGACCATTATTGATTATTATTATTATGTATTATGTATATATTATTATTATTATTATTATTATTACTACTACTTTTGCAGATGCTTTAAAGTTAAAATTATGAGATACATGTTTTGTTCCTTGAATTAAGGGAAAAAAAGCTTGCCCAAAAAATTCATAAAATTTCAGTGCTCCGTCAACTCCAGATTATAAATTATTATTCTAAAATGAAAATTTTATTATCTTTATAATTTGAATCTGATAATCTAACTCTAAAAAGAAAGTAAATAAAAGTCTGATTATTTGTGTAATAAAAAAAAAAAATCCAATAATAAAAAGAAATTTGCAATAAAAAAAAAAAACAATATCCAGTTATCAGATTTATTTTCTTTATTTACTACTGTCAATGACTTTCCAATAGGTTCTAGAACTAGTGATCCTCATTGGAAAATAGCTCTTAAATTGTCTATTAAATTGCCTTGAGCAGCTAGAAGGGCTCTAAACACGCCTTAAAATATATTAGTAGTAGGAGAACAGATTGAGAGGTGACACTTATTTCTCGAAAACGGCTAGAGCTATCGTAATGAAAGTTTGTATATGTTCTATTAGTATGTTAAACTGATCACATGAATTCGCACAATACTATATACTCATTAATATAGTATATATAATTCAGTCTTCATAAAAGTTATATATATATTATATATATATATATTAATATATATACTATTATATTTATATATATATATAATATATATATATAATATTATTATATATTTATTTATATAATTAATGCCGTATTGATGATGGCCTAGCTGCTCTTGTTCATGGTTATTTATATATATTCTATCTGGCAAAGATGGTGTAAAATATTTTTAATAAAAAAAAAAAAAGACCAAAACTTTGGTTGAATTAAGGGGTTGGGTTAGTATCGATGACTGTCAAGATAGGGGGTTAATATTAGGCAAAAGTAATATCATTTTTACAAAAAATAAAAATAAATGAAACATCCTTCTTTATTTATGGGGGGAAATGGATCAAATTTTAGTTTTTTCAGATGAAATCAAAATTTAGTATTCGTGATATTAAGGTTAGAAGCGTCTTCAAATCCACTCTTTTAAAATCGCAGACACTTTATTATAAAACAAATTTTAATACCAATAAATGAAACAAACAAAAATGGGCAACATTTTTAGAAAAAAAAAGTTACAGCTCTCAAAGTTGTTAAAAAAAAAACCTTGGGCTTCTCTGATAATGCAACTAATTACTGATGGAACACCATTTTATCACACTTAAAAGGCTTAGACTACTAAATCGCAAAGACTATATAGCCAGCAGATATACAATCCAACTCTTGCTGAAGAAATATGGTAATTATGTTTTGATAATATTTCATTTCTATTTAGACTTGAACTATATAAAATAACCTTACTGTTTACAGGTGAACTATTTTGTCCTGAAATCAAAGAACTAGCTGGCAGTATTGTGACTTTGTCAAACTGGACAAGTGCGTTTGTGACTACACTCATGTTTCAACCATTGCTGGTAAATAGTTTATTTGTATAGATTTCTTAATATGCAATATAAAAAGTGTAAATATTTATACAAGAAAGGAATAGCGGGATGACCTTTAAAACAAAAGACGGTACTTCAAAATTTCGACAATATATATACTTATATATATATAGTATAATATTTATAAAATATATATTAAAATAATAATATATATATATTATATATATATATATATATATATATATATTATATTATATAATATATTATATATAAATTTATATAATATATTGTATAATATTATATATATAATAAATATATATATAAATATATATATAATATATTATATATTATATAATTATAATATATATATATATATATATAATATATAATATATATATATATATAAAGAATTATTATCATCTTCCTTCTTCCTCCACAAGACTGGGAAGGTGCTGACAGCATCGGAAAAGAAAAGTAGTAGAAGCATATATGACCCAGTCGAAAAGAAAGCCCAGGCCTTAACTGCCCATGTTGTATACCTATTAGTGAGAACTCGGCGGAGTCAGAAAATCCACCCTAGCTTCAACGGGCCGCGACAGACTTCAACTATGCATATCGGCGTGTAGGGTTCATCCCCCTCGCCAGGGTGGGCCACAACCATAATACCTCACAAACCTTCCATTCAAACTCCTATTATGCACCTTATTCTCGTCTCTGCAAAACTCACATTTCTCTCTCCTTCAGACATCCGATTCACTGACTCAAATCCACTTTCTCTTCGGTCTCCCAGCCGGTCGAATCCCAACACACTCACCCCTGTACATCCGCTTAACCAACCGACTGTTATTCATCCTTTCTATATGACCAAACCATCTCAACGTACTTTCATTTATTCTCTCATTTACCCCTTTCTTCACACCACATAACTCTCTAATACGTTCATTCCTCATTTTATCCATTATTTTCACACCTCAACAAGCCTAAGATTGTCCATCTGAACACGTTGAACATTAGATATATACCTCTTATTCTAGACCATAGTCTCACTACTATACATTAACACAGGTAACAACATAACCTCATGTAAGACCCTGCGCACTCAAGACAGTCCCTTTACGTTCCACAAACGATTTAATTGCACCAGCCACCTTCCTGCCATTTACAACTTTCCTACTACACTCGGCATCATCCGTTCCCTTTTCATCCAACATATATAAATTAATTTATTTACAACACCAATGAATACTAACCTAGTGCATTTGTCTTAGTATGGCCAATTTTCTTCATGCTTCTAAGTCTTTGCTAACAACAGGTATAGAGAAAAAAAGTATTTTAGATCAGTTTTGACTACTCCAAAAACAAGACTACCCTTTACCAACCAATTGTAGTTTAGAACCCACTATTAGTTTTTTTGTAGAGTATACATTTTAAGATGAAGAAAATAAAACTGAAAAGTGGAGCTCGTTCTAAAAAAAAAGTATAAAGTAAGTTTGCAGCAACTCCGTTAAAATATAGTCATGGTGTTCTACTTTATAATGATATAGCGATGCTAATAGCCTCATAGTTTTTTAAAATATTTATGTACTGTACTTATTTATAAAGTATATTTAATTATTGCTGTTATTTTAAATATTCTATCAATCAGTCAGTGAACAAAAATTTGTGTTAAAGGATTGTTTGACCAGTTCATTTTGAAAAATGAATTGAATTTTTCAACCCGTAACTAAAATACGCAAACTTTGCCTATGTAATGAGGTTATTTTCGTCTCCCACATATAGTCACTATTATTTTAGTTTTTAAACTAATTTAACTTTTATTTTAAAAAGTTCATTTTTAAAGTTCTGTTGCCAAGAGATGGGTTAAGTTTAATCCGCATGAAATACATTGCACTGAGAGAGAAGTATTTCCATCCTTATAAACTGAGTTTAGTTGAACAAAAGCCATATTTTGAGCAATAATTACTACACTTAATTTAGTAGTTATTAATTTTAAGTTATTTCATCGATATAAACACGATGGTTTTATGAAATTTTTTATTCTCTGTATTTAAAGTTTGATTTTCATAGTTATTATATAATATAATCGATTAACTAACCCTAATAGTAGACAGGACTATTTGTTAAACAACCTAAAATTGCCTAAATCGTTGACATGCCATTAACAAAATTTAATCTTATCTTAAACGGAGACAAACGAACGCAACATTTTTCTATCGACGATTTGGGTCTAGGTTCATACAATTATAAACCCTAGAAAGTAACGTAAAATTGGATTTAAAAATATTTTCAATAAGGAAAATGTTGCCTCCAGTCTTGTGAATCCCTAAAAGCGGCTTGAAAAATCCCTGACCCCAAATCCCATCTCTCGCTTCCCTGTTTGCAACTTTGGATTATAAACGTCTGAACCTTGTCAGAAATATATTAATCTGCTTTTTCTCAAAGGGATGAATTTTCGACCCTTTTAATCTTACAAAATATTTGGAATTTGTTAAATAAAAATGGAAAATATTTAAATAAACAATTTTTTTTTTTTGAGTCAGTGTACAGGACCCACCACGGCCACAAATGTCGATCGTAAATTAAATATTTTATTGCAAACAAGTTTTCGTTATGAATTACCATCTTGGTAATGATTGAGAAAATTCGAATATACAGTATACGTCAATTAAAGAATACAATTCGGAATTTCAAAAACTATTAACCTAGTCTATATGATGCCAGGCTTAGAGAAAAGCCTATTATGGATAACCAAATTCTCGAGAATGCAATAAAATACTAATAATAATAAAATAAACTATTTTTAATTACTTCTATCAACATTTTGTTCATTTTATAATTTAAGGAATTTTAATTTCAGACTGCCATACATGACTACGGTGTTTATTGGATGTTTTGTGGTTTTTGCTTCGTTAAATTGTTCTTTGTTATAGCGTTTGTGTACGAGACAAAGAAAAAAACTTTACAAGAAATCAACGCCCATTTTGGAAAACCTCCATCGGTCATGGAGAAGGACTCTAAGTTATAAATTTCATCCAATCCAAGGTACTAGCGTCCAAATTGTTCAACTTCCGACTCGAAGTATTCAAATTACCAGATTTTTATTATTTCTAATTCACTCTTTAAAAATCTGAAGCTCTTAAGAGACTTTAAAAGTTCATAACCTTGTTTCAATCTCAATCTTATATTTGGTTAATGAAAGTCCAAAGATTATTAAAAAAATAACGTAATCTAAAGATTTCAATTTTACTCAGAATCTTCAAAAGCAGAATTTTTAGGACATTAAACCACATCGTCCTGTCTAATCCCATTTTACTGGTTTCAAATGTTTTTTAATAAATTTTTTTACAAAAATGAGTTTTTCAAATACTTTTTTAATGTTTTTGACAAATTTCCTTCACATACTCGCTCTTATCTCCATAACGAACTAAATTTAATATGTTGTAAAATATTTATATGAAAATAGTATTAATTTACAAAACGCTGGACATCTGCAAAAATTGAAATGACAATCATGCATGCCTCAGATTCCCGGTGCATGTTTGAGCACCTTACCCCCAAGTTATGGGGAAACGGACAGATAAATAAATACATAAACGCAAAATCTAATTGTACACAAACATTTCAACTTCTATAAATTGGTACAAATATACAAATTTTATAAAATATTTTAATATAAAACCCTAAAAACACTTTAAAAAATGTTTTAAAAGGAGAATTACAAATAACATTTCAATGTAATAAAATATTTTAATATGCATGAAACAGCTAATAATTTTATATACAAAAAGATATACATAAGAAATAACAAAATAAATACTATATATCAATCCTTTAAAAATAAAAAACTTTTGGGGAAAAAGACTAGAACAAAGTTTCTTCAAATTGAAGACAAGGTCATACAAAGCTTCTCGCTTGTTATTCAGTCAAAATTAAAAACAGACTTATCTTTAAGGCGGCTACAAACATTCAGCAATCAGTGTTCGCACAACATTTCATCGAACTAAAACCATTGATGTGATATTTTCCGAACAATTGGTGGAAAACATTTCGTGTATGGTAAACCAAGCCCGAATAACGAACATTCGTCCAAAAATGACCCATCCACTCATGCGACGTTTGACTAATAGTCTTAAAAAAAATTCAGCGAACATCCCTCGTGTGTAGCCGCCTTAGGAAATGTGTATAGACAGATACTATCATAAACAATACGTCTTAAGACATTGTATAGTGAAAAGTATTGTACAGATAATTATGCAAGATTTTAATATATATATATATATATATATATATATATATATATATATAATATATATATATATATATATATAAATATATATATATATATATATATATATATATATATATATATATAACAATAATAATAATAATTAGTTAGCTAATAACGTCATGACCTATAAGTTCTAATGACATCACGAATAGGAGCTCTACAAATAGGGCAGAGTCCACCTCCTCTACCACGCCATTGTTGCAAAGCACATTCGTAGCACATGCACATATGACCACAAACGTACAAAACGGAATCCACTGCTTTTTCATAACACACTGTACACTCGTGTAGATTTAAGGTAGATACAGGGCTAAATGGCATTGTGTGCGACGAACTGTGTCCACGTTCGAGAGTTTGGTTCACAGCATGAACCTGCATTTCTTTTGGTTGTGTTACACATTCACGAACGCGCAGAATATCACGTGGAGGCGTTGTCGGTAAATCTGACCTTCCCAGCGATGGTCTTGCAGGGTGATACTCGTTGCTTCGCATACTTGCGGTCGTTACTGTGATCGTATGACGAGAATGTCGAGGGCTGCTTTGTCTTGAAACTGCAAAATTTAAATGAAATTAGGGCCAATTTTTACTATTAGTATTTTATTATTAGTACGATTATCACTAATTATTCCTACTGTTGCTACCATTATTATTTATTTATTACTATTATTATTATTATCAATAATTTTTTTTATTTTTTTCATTAAAAAAAAAAATACCACCTTTTAACGTGCTTTATCCCTATGCAGGGGGTAACACGGGGGGACCACAGGAAATCGAACTTTAAGGCCTGCTATCCCAAACCAGCACCACCAACGTGTTAGCAGTCGAGCTTTAATTATTTATTATTTTTATTATTATTATAATTATTGGACAGGATACTTTTTTAATGACAATTTAATTTTTATAAAATCATACCGGTAACAATATTTATTACAAGAGAATATTATTATTATTATAATTATTGGACAGGATAGCTTTTTAATGACAATTTAATTTTTATAAAATCATACCGGTAACAATATTTATTACAAGAGAATAGCAGGAATAAACCTTCAGTTTACCAACATTAATATCTATTTTCCAGATAATTAAGCACAGCCTAAAATGATGCAGTATCTATTGGTGATAATGATCCAACACCGAATAGTCATTGGCAAAATTCTATACATAGATATAAGCAATTTATTACCAATCAAAACTCGACTGCGAACATGTGGTGGCGCTGGTTTGGGATAGCAGGCCTTAAAGTTCGATTTCCTGTGGTCCCCCCGTGTTACCCTCTTAATAGGAGAAAGCACGTTAAAAGGTAGTTTTTTTTTATTACCAACCCAAGGAAGCCGTTTAAGAGAAGAGAAAAAAGTTAATAAATAATAATAATACATAATTATGAGAAAAGTTAATAATAATAACAAAAACAATAATAATAATAATAATAATAATAATAATAATAATAATAATAATAATAATAATAATAATAATAATAAATATAATTTTGTGAGAAGTTTACAAATTGAAAACGCTACATATAATTTTTATACAATTTTAAGATTAATAAAAGTAACGTTAAAGCACAGTAAGCTGCCAGATAAAAATTCAAATGAAGCATTTTTAATTGTTAAAATTTCACGGATAATTTATTTATGTTAATGTAGATCAAAGTAAATAAGTATCATGAAGCTTGAAAATTTAAAATGTTGTAGACTTGAAAAGGTTTGCTTACCAGAATTTGCATTGGAGTCTGAAATGGAACCCAACATTTTTATCTTCTTCGTATTTCCATAAACATCAAAGAATGCCCAAAGTTGTAAAGAATTATCAACATGCATAACTGTTTGCGGTGGTCCACCATTTTTTGAATAAGTTACTTGGCCATTGCTAGTTAATCCGAATGCAAGCTCATCTCCAGGTACAGGGGACGATGCAACATCCTTACTAACAACCCAATATTCCGGTCGATCTAAGAGTAAATCGCAATCTTCTGGCAAGTCTGCAGATTCCAGACCAGCAGGATTTGCTGCCGTAAGGCCAAATGCAATTGCACCTACATACATTGGTTCCGTTTCCTGAACTTTAATGACAAAGTTCTCACCTGACCTTAAAGGTCTATTTGTAAAAACATATCCATGTGAATATTCTGATTCAACACGAGAAACTACTGTTCTATCTTCATTAAATATAGTATGCCGGCCTTTAACACGATGAAACGGAAACGGGGTAAACTGGGACGAATAATAGTACCTTGGTTCTCCTGAGGCAAGTGCAAGTTGGGCTAAGGATGGCTGAAGATTTTCTACATCCACCGATGAACGACAAGAATTTGTGAGAGGTCTTGGAGGAGCTTGAGAAGAAATAATGCGTGACTGAATAGTAGTTGAGCCAGGTCTTAAATCATTAACTATACGAACTCTATTGTTGAGCATCGCTAAAGGGTCCAAGTATTCTATACCGGTACTGTTACCATATACATCGATAACCGACCATAAAGGAGCTTTAGTTTCTACTCCAGAGAAAAACACTCCCCTCTCCTCATTGTTAATTCCAAAATGTACATCTCCGGCAGAGGTCACATAATAAAACAAAATTAGTCCCTCTTCAGCAAATCTTTCACTGAGTGCCTTTGCCCAGTAACCAGGTTTATTCGTTAGGTCTGGGCAGGCATATTTGGGAAGCGAATCCTTAAGACCAGTAGGATCCTGAGATGTAAATCCAAACCGAATAATCCCTGACCAGTTAGTTGATATTTCAATCAATTTCACGAAGACTTTTTCTCCAACTTTGACAGGCCGGTTTGAGAAACTGATTCCTTTGCAGAAGCTTTCAACTCGTCGGGCAATTCTTCCATTTGCTTCTATGCGAACATTATCCCCGCAAATTTGATGGAACAAAAGGGGTGGAAGCTGAGAAGACGTTTCAGGCCGACTCGCTGGAAAAAGAAATATGCATACGGTATAATAATTATATAAAAATTATTTACATAAAAAATAATAAAATAAATACTAAATAACTTTTTAAAGTAATATACTTTTAACAACTTTTATTTATTGCCCCTGGGTTCCCCTTATTTGGTGGGTCCATGTCATCTCAAGAAACACACACACGATATATCTCTCTCTATCTCTATATATAGATATATAATATATATATATATATATATATATAATAATATATTATATAATATATAATATATTATATATAATAATATATTATATATATATATATATATATATAATATATATATATATATATATATTAGGGAAACTACAAGGGAATTAGTTTATCAAGTGTTGTAGGGAAGATATTTACTGGTATTTTGGTTGAAAGGGGAGTAAAGTTCCTTGAGGGACTGAATGGCGAAGAACAAGGTGCATTTAGAAGTGGTAGCATCGGGCGGGGTGAATAGGGACACTAAAATTCGTGGGGTGAATGGGGACAATAGAAAAAAATTAATTTTATTTTGCTCATTCGATAGCCACGGGTAGTACTACAAGTTTTATTTAGATTATCTTTAATTCTAGAGTTTTTATATTTTGTAAAAATTATAATGTATTAGGAGGAAATTTCAATCAATAAAATTCACTTTCGAAAAAGCGATGATTTTTTAGCTCAACTTTGTTATAAAATGAAAAGCTGTGAACGAGATTTGAAAATTTTTTCAGTGTATAATAGAGTTGAGTATGTTAGCTTTAAATTAGTAAAGTAAATCTTTGTTTCAAACAGTACTAGTGGTTAAATCACCGGGCCTAACTTGTCCCTATTCACCCCCACATAATTAAAATAATTAACATTTTATTTTTATTTTATATATCACTATTGACATTTTTTATACCTATAGCTAATTTTAAAATAATAAAGAACTAGCTACCTATATTAAGTAAAAATTAAAATAAAAAATTAAATTTATACGCAAAATATGAATTCCAAGAAATGTCCCTATTCACCCCATCAAGGTAAAACTGAATGAGTTTCATTTAAACTGTAATTTAACTATTATTATTAGAATTACATTATTTATTGTGTGTGCTAATGACCTACTACACCTAGGATTTTCAAAAAAAAAAAATTCAAAAAATATATTGGGGAAAAGGAGGGAGACCAGTTTTACAAAACGTGTTCCTATTCACCTATAGAGGATGTGTAGATCAAACCTTAACATTGAAAAAAAAAAAATGATTGATAGGTGATGAAAAAATTAGAGGTAGGGGTGGTAGAAGGAAAGTATTAGATTGATGAAGAATGGAAGAGAGTGAAGGGTGCCCTGCTTATTGTTCGCAGAAGATTTTGTTTTGTGTGGAGAATCTGAAAAAGTTTGATAAGATTGATAGAGGGGTTTGGCATGGTGTTAAAAATGGTCTGGATTGAAAGTAATTGCAGATAAGAATAGGGTGATGGTAGTGAATGAGAACAGTCCATGGTGTGAAATCATGTTGGATGGTGAGCAATCGGAACAAGTATCTGAGTTTAAATATTTAGGCTGTATGTTGGATGAAAAGGGAATAGATGATGCAGAGAGTAGCCAGAAAGTTGTGATTGGTAGGAAGGTGGCTGGTGCAATTGAATCCTTAGTGAATACAAAGGGATAAGTCTCGAGTGCGCTAGGGTTATGCATGTGGGTGTACTGTTACCGGAGTTAATGTATAGTAGTGAAACTATGGTGTGAAACAAAAGGTAAAGATATAAGGTGCAAATGTGTTCAGATGAACAATCTTAGGGATGTGTTAGGTTGAGAAGAATTGATAAAATGCGGAATGAACGTGTTAAAGAGTTGTGTTGCGAAGAAAGGCTTAAATGAGAGAATAAACGAGTGTTTTACAATGGTATGGTCATATGGAAAGAGTGTACGATAGTTAGTTGATTAAGGGAATGTATAGTGGTGTGTGTGTGCTAGGAATCGAAAGGCTGAGAAACCAATAAAAAGTGGTCAGTAAATGAATATTTAAAGAAAAGGAATACGAGTTTGTAAAGAGGCAAGAAAGGTGCATGATACGAGTGAACAGCGTGGGGTTTGAAAGGGGGTATGGATGTGGGCCTGGCCCAAGGGATTAATCCTACATTGACAAGATACCAGAGTGAGGGTCGGTTGAGGTCTTGTGAAGCCTTGGGGTGGAATTTTTTTTTTTACTGCGATGGGCTCTTCTTACTTTTAAGGGTATGTTCCTGTACTAACTTTTCTGTTTCTAGTAGTGTATGTTAAGCACCCAACCCACAATCTCGAGAAATGAGGAATATATAAATATATATATATATATATATATATATATATATATATATATATATATATATAATAATTATATATATATATTATATATATAATAATAATATATATATATATATATTATGCGATAATAATAATAACCCTTGCTTTTCCTCAACTTATCTTTTTCTTATCTTAAAGTTATGGAACTGAATTTCATACATCACAATAATCATAAGAGTATGAAGAAAGCTTGAATAAAGTTCCGGGCATTTTTTTTTACAATCGTTGCACTCCTCCCCCATCCTCTTTGCAACCTTATGCGCTCACTCATTCACCCATTCAGGTATTCCACTAAACGCTATCGATATTTTTTAGTTATAAATAGTTCTACTGACAGATGATGCTATATATATTATAATATTATATTTATATAATATATATATATATATATATATATTATATATATATAATATTATATATATATATATATATTATATATATATTATATATATATTATAATATATTAATATAATATATAATATATTAATAATTATTATAATTATATATATATTATATATATATATATATGATGGATATATATATATATATGCTAAATATACATATATCTATATAGTAACATAAGTAAACTATAACTAAATAATATCTATTCAGGAGAGAGATATAGTACTAAGTATTTAATTAGTAGAATATATTATAACTCATTATGAATATGTATAAGAGGTGATGAAGTTAGTAAGCGCAATTAGTGAGTTAGTACAAGAGATGTAGGAGGAAGGAGTGGTCAATAGATATTTGATTAAAATAAAAAAAATGTGCGGAATATTATAATATTTATAATAAGCTTATATCCTTTTACTAATATACTTAATTTTCTGCGAACATAATAGATCTACACACAGAAAGTAATGGACTCCAGAGAGAATACACACAACGCAAATTACCTAAAAAGAGCATTTCACAAAT
>JABUQX010028720.1:75000-81848 GCA_015478945.1 Trachelipus rathkii | reverse complement strand
ACACAATATTATATATATATATATATATATATTTATAATATATTATATATATATATATATATATATATATATATATAGATATATATAATAATATAAATATATATTATATATATATAGTATATATATATATTATTATATATATTATATTTATATATATATAGTTATATATAATAAATATTATATATATATATATAGATAGATGTATATAAGGATGGATTGAATTAACCGCACCGCACATATTTTGGCAACCGCAACTGCGGTTGTCGCTAGTCTACACAACCGCAACCGCGGTTGTCACTGTTCTTTACAATCGCAACTGCGGTTGTAGGGTTTTAAAAATACTCTTATGCTATCAAAATTTGCGCTCTCTCTCTTTATAATATGAAAAACAAGGATTCGGTATGTCTTTACTCTTGAAATACTTCTAAGATAGACAACTTACTAGTTCTGATATTTTAATTGAAAAATATTTTACCCTATTGGATATATTTGAAGAGATCACTAAAAAATTAAGCTTTCATTCGTTCTCTATATCAAAATAATACTTTTATTGTGCCGTTAAAAACTCTTTACCAGACCCCAGATTTCGAGGCTGTAGAGGGAACTAAATCAGCTATACAAACTAAACTCAGAGTTAACTCGTAGATTTGATAATTTAAAAAGAATTTCTTGTATTCCATCGCAACGTATCTAGATGCTCATATAAAGGAAATGCTGTTTACAAACTTCTCATGTTTTGAAGGAATTTCAGAAAGGAATAACAAAACAATGTAAGGAAGCTTCTTCTCTTCAGAATATGGAAAAGATATATCTATTAACAGACATCCTTAAAGATTTAAACTGCAGGAATAAAGCAACCTCAACATCCAAGCCAAAAAACTCTGTTTGAAAAACCCATTTTGGGGGGGGGGGAATTGGGCTTAGTCATTTAGCTTCAAGTAGTGATGATGATACAGAATAGAGTTTAATGAAAGTGTTATGGATGGAAATGCAAAATATCAAAAAGAAAAAGAGGATTGATCCCTAAGATGATCTTTTAATGTGGTGGAGAGGGAACGAACATTGAAGATCATGAAGATGATGAAGAATTGAAGATGATGGCTAAAAGTAGTTTGTCAGCCCATCGTAGTAGTTATTTACCAAACGAACCAAACTTTTCAGCGGTGCTGGATTAATTTTAATTTATGACGAAAAAAGGATAAGAGGCGGAAAATGCCAGAAAATTGTTTCCTTAAATCTAACTTGCCAATTCTAAAATTTCAATTACGAACGCGAATAACTAAAGAAGCACCTTTAGCGGGATACTTTCCAGTTTCTACATGGCGGAGGGTGGGAAAGTGGATGGCTGTGCATTGTATATGAGTCCTCGTTCCACACCCTGGTAACTCCTACAAACACTGGCCTAAATTGCACATTAGAATGACCAGAATTTAGAAAATTTGAAAGTAGTATAATAATAATAATAATAATAATAATAATAATAATAATAATAATAATAATAATAATAATAATAATAATAATAATAATAATAATAATAATAATAATAATAATTAATAATAATGAATAATAATAATAATAAATATAATATAATAATGATAATAATAATTATAATTATTTAATAATTAAATAATTAAAATTAAATTTTATAATAATAAATAATAATAATAAAATAATAATGAATAATAATAATAATTAAATAATATATTATTATTATTATTATTATTATTATTATTATTATTATTATTATTATTATTATTTATTATTATTATTATTATTATTAGGTAGTAGTAGTAGTGTTAGTAGGAGTAGTAGTATTATAGTAGTAATAAACAAAACAATGGTTTAAAATTTAGTTTTTATTGCACAACCGCAAAAACGGTTGTTGAAAATTAAAGAACCGCAAAAACCGCAACCGCGGTTGTTGAAATATTTAAGAACCACAAAAAGACCGCAACCCCGGTTATGCAAAAATTCAGATTCGCTCCATTACTAATATACAATATATATATATTATAGTATATATATAATATATATATAAGTATATATATGATAATATATAGATGTATATAATAATATTATATATATATATATATATATATATATATATATATATTATAGTAATGCCTTAGCAAATAGAGTGGTGAAAATTACTGAGAGTTAGCATATAATAAAAATAAATCATAGTAGACATAAGCTGTTCGATCGATCGGTGGCCCTCTTCAGATGTTCTTATGTAAGACTAAAGTATTAAAATTAAGAATTAAACATTTATAAAATATTTGAAATCATTGTAATTTGTTTTAAAATTTGTGAAGCAACAAAACTTTTAAATTGGTTGTTTAAAAGGATTCTATTGGGTAGTCATTAGTTTGTAAATTGAAATTACAATGTTGTTAACACAAAAAGATTCTGTAATTTTTCTAAGGTATAAGTTATCAATGTGGAAAATGGTGTCATGTGGTTATATCTATAGTTTGATGTGTGTGGATCTGATGAATGTGAGAGCAGAATTAGGAATGGTCAAGTTTTGTAGTAGTTTTTATGTTGTTTTCGCGGTGTGAAGTTTATGTTGTTTCTCCAGATGGTATGTGTTGTTACATTTTGACATGGAAATCTTGTAAACACATTGAGGATTTATAACATTGGTGTGTGTGTGAGGTTGAGGATTTTTTTGAAAGAGAAGTGGGGAAGAAGAAATTTGTAAGAGTTAGGAGATTGTTTAATGCTGCTTGTGAAATGTGGAGGTAAAGGGAGAAAGAAGTGTGATTTGTGTTTTTTGTGTTTGTGTGTGTGTAATAGGTGGATTTGGTTCTTGCGTAATGGCGGAGTTGATGATGTGATGTGGGTAAGATAATTTCAAAAAGATGGAAAAGATGAAATCAATTGTCAGTTTTTAAGTATAGTAGGGGAGCAAATTCTGACAGCTCTTAGAAGAAAAGGGAATGAAAAGTGTACCTAATTTGGTTGCATGGATCAGATGAAAACCAGATGTATGTAGTAAGGGTTGGCAGTAGGTTCTGTGAAAACCTGTTGATATCGCCTTGAAAGGGGCTTGGTCATTTGAAAGCTGGTTTCTTGAATCTAACTCTTTGTGGGTTAGAGATGCTCAGTCGTAGGCGTCGAGTATCTCGTGTCTCAGTCGCAACATGCGTGTTCGACCCCAGAGGAGGTAATTTTCTTTACTTTCCCACAATAGTCTTTTATTTACTATACAAATTTAAGCTGCGGTTTATTGCAGATTTGCATCTATTAAAATCTACAGAACGAGGGAAGGGAGCAGGGTTGAAAACCTATTGATATTCGCCTTGAAAGGGGCTCCGTCGTTTGAAGAGCTGTTCTTGAATTTAACATTTTTTGGGTTAGCGAGGAGGCTTCGATGGTGATCGTGAAGGTCCTCCTGGTTCTGTAAAGAACCATGTTCATAATTCTGAGAAGAAATTTTCTTTACTTTACCAGAGTAAGGTTTCCTATTTACTATACAAATTTAAGCTGCGGTCTATTGCATTATTTACATCTATTAAATCTTACAGAACGAGAAGGACAGGATGAAAAACCTGGTTGAGTATTCGTCTTGAAGGGTTCTCGGTCGTTGAAAAGCTGTGTCTTGAATCTAACTTTTTGGGTTAGGGATGGCTCAGTAGGTAAGCGTCCCCGAGTATCTCGGGTCTCCAGTCAGCAACAGTGCGTTGTTCGACCCAGGAAGAGGCAATTTCTTTACTTTCGCCACAATAGTTCTTATTACTTATACAGATTTTAAGCTGCGGTTATTGCTGTATAATTTATTAATATATATATATATATAGATATAGTATATATATATATATATATATATATATATATATATATATATATATTTTTTATATAGATGATAAAAAAAAACAGTTGTAATTGTTGAAGGCAGTGGAAAATCTGATAATAATATTTTTTGCATTTGGAATGATTTTCAATGCGTTTACTAAATGACCAGTAATTAAGATTCTGTTGGACAAATTTTAAAGCTCACTGATCGGAAGCAACAAAACGGCTCAACTTAATTCTTTTGCAAACAAAATATATTGATTTTTTGATACACTTCAAAACATAGGCTTTCACCTTCAAATGTACTTATAGAAGAAACAGGAATTTGGATGAGAACGTCTTTGCCAATACCCATTGAAGAGGGTCTCTTATTATCAGCGTCCGGTAGCTCAGTGGAAGAGCACTAACCCAACTAAGTCTTCCTATGAAGAGCTGGTATTATGTGGCTCAAGCAAAATATGGTGTATAGCATAATAATAATAATAATAATAATAATAATAATAATAATAATAATAAAATAAAAAATAAATAATAATAATAATAATAGATAATAATAATAATAATAATAATAATAATAATAATAATAATAATTATTGTAATAAATAATAATATAATAATGAATAATAATAATAATAATAAATAATAATAATAATAATAATAATAATAATAATAATAATAATAATAATAATAATAATAATAATAATAATAATAATAATAATAATAATAATAAAAATAATAACGACCCAAAACATATCCAGAATTTAAATCCAAAATAGAAGATCTTAGTGGTTGAAAATTTACTATGAAAAGGCCAAAAATAACTATCATTATTAGATGGTAGCATTAAAATTAAAGGGAAAGGAAAGATTGATAGAAGTGTCTACGATAAATCTACAGATTTGGACTCCTTCACTCCTCTAAGCTACAAAATTGCTACTATTAAGAATTTACTTAACCGAGCGGTTAATTTGATATAGAAATTAAAAGAATAACAGATTCTAATAAATAATAAATTTCCCAAGTACATTATAGTGAAAACTATAAAGACACCTTGAATAATTTATTTGCCAACACCATCAATGAAAACGTAAACGATAAGCTCATATTATATTATAAAACTAAAAATATTAGCTCAGAAAAAAGAGGAAAAAACAAATTAAAATTAATTTTGAAAGAGCATATTAAAGCAAAAGACGGGAAGCGGCTCATATTAAGATCTTACTATAAGCCATTGAAACTGAGCTCATGCTCTCTACTCGTGAAGCGCTTTCGGATAGTGAGAGTAGTAACGTTATATAGCGATTTCAATGTTCTGAAAGTGGACGTAACGGCTCTTATATCGGATACACAACGAATACCCTCAACATGAGAATGTCGCAGCACAAGTATAAGCCGAGTAAAGTATTTCAACATTTTATAGAAGAATATAACAAAAATCCCGATAACAAAATAAAAGAAAACTTTTCCATCATAACAAGAAAGAAAGATTTTTATGAATTGCGCCTCGGAGAATCATTGCTCTTATTAAGGAAACACAACCAGTAATAAATATAAAATATAATGAAATGTTCAATTTTTTTATCATTTTTAAAAAACAGAAAAGTCAATGCAGGTTTACTTTTTAACTTTTAAAATTAATTTTATTTATTTATTTTTGTTATTAGTTTAAACGATATTTATATTATCAAAATTGTTAAAATCTAAAAATAAAACTATTCCTTGAAAATGTCCAAAGTATACAGAAGAAAGTTTGGTACGTTTATTAAATCAAAAGTTTCATTTTATTCTAGAATAACATTACAGGAAATTTCTTCTGCAGAAAAATATACAGTAGGTGGAAATACATAAGAATGCGCTAATTTTAAGCCCGAAACTTTCATTGTTGGGCCGTGCTATCATTAAAATCTGTCAACCAGTAGATTTGTATGTAATTATCTTTACATGATCCATAAAACCACACTCGGATGGGAAGGTAATCAAGTTTGACCTTAAATTACAGTATACATGTTAGTTGACGTAAATAAATCTGCTTGTTCACTCTTCATTTTCCAACTATGACTGAATATCTTCAAAAAGTGTTAAAGCAGTTTATTTTAAATAAAGCTTCCGAATATGTATTGTGTATTCTCTTATGATTGTTCAGCAGATGAAGACTAAACGGAAATATTTTATATTAAAAAATGTTAAAAATAAAAATGAAATTCGTAACAAGCTAATAGACTTCATTGGCGAATTGATAAACCATATGAGGATGCTTTCACCTTCCTTCATTATGTTAATAAGTAGTGCAAAAGGATCATCGAAACATATACATTACCAGAGGGAAGTGTGTAAAGAAACGGGAAAAAATAAATTTAATGCAAATCCATTATTTTAAGTCTCATAATATAATATCCAATATTTCAGTAAAAGAGAAAAGCAAAATCAGTGGAAAAATCTGATCGATATCTTGTAATCAAAGTTGATTCGCTCTACGAGTTTTGTGTCTGCCACGCAATGGCCATTTCTATTACCATATTCAATAAGCTTACTCTTCTTTCTCTCTATAAAACCACACCCCAATTTTATTCAGTCTATTTACTTTTAGAGAGTAAAAAAAAATATATATATATATATATATATATATATATATATATATATATTATATATATATTATATAATAATTATATTTTATATATATTATATATATATATATATATATAATATATATATTTATATATATATATATATATATATATATATATATATATATTATATATATATAAATATATATATATATATATATTATATATATTATACTATATTATATATAATATATATATATATATATATATATATATATATATATATAATTTTTAAAAGTTCACACCTCACGGGTATAGCCTTATTCTAAAAGGGGAACTCTCTACTAGGATTTCAAATTAAAATCGGAAATACAAATTTAATGCCATGCGACTGAGCTACCGATTGAGCCACGATATATATATATTATATATATATATATTATATATATATATATATATATATATATATATATAATATATATAGAT